>APFE030524868.1:0-15284 GCA_000404065.3 Pinus taeda
GGGGGGGGGGGGCATGCATATATCATCCTTGGGGTAGATTATTTTACCAAGTGGGCCGAGGCGATGCCTACATTTTTGGCAGACGGCAAAACTGCTGCAATTTTCATTTTCAATCATATAATTGCTAGGTTTGGTGTTCCCTAAGCAATTGTCACTGACCATGGGAGTCACTTTCGAAACATCATGATGACTGAACTTACAGATCAGCTTGGCATGCATCATGATAGTTCCACTCCATATTACCCATAGGCAAATGGTCTGGTTGAAGCAGTCAACAAAGTTCTAGTCACCATGATCTGACGAATCATTGGGATCCATCGGTCGAATTGGCACAACATGTTATTTTCAGTGCTTTGGGAATACCGAACCTTAGTCAAAACATGAACAGGTTTTACTCCCTTTCAATTGGTTTATGGTTTAGAGGCAGTATTGCCCATTGAATGCGAAATCTCGTCATTAAAAATTTCCGTGCAATTATTACCAGCCACTTCCGAAGAGGAAAAATGTTTATTATACTTAGCTCAATTAGATGAGCATCGATGCAATGTTGCATTAGCTGTCGAAACTCATGCCAAACGGATCAAATCTCAGTATGATCAAAATGTTACAACCCGCAATTTTTCGGAAGGCGACCTAGTTTTACTTTACGATAAAGCAAACTATAAGCTAGGGGCTAGCAAATTTGTACCCATGTGGCATGGTCTGTATATTGTCAAGCGGAAGCTGGCAAAAGGGGCCTATGAGCTAGAAGATTTTGACGGTGTCTCTTTAGGTAAACCTAGGAATGGGCTTTATCTAAAGTGATATTATTCTTAAACGAATAGCGTGAAGATTTCATTAGATTAGTTTTTTCTAAGTTGGTGTGTTCTTAGATTAAATATGCATACTTTACTTTAGAGAGTGTTTCTTATTAGTCCTGCTTATCTTGATTTTACTCTTGATATTGCAGATGTCGACGCCTCTCCAACATGCATCGGTTTCGCTGGTGGCGCTTGTTGTAGTACACAGAACATCTCTTCCGCAACCTGGGTTATCTATTCACTCTCTGACGAGTTAGTATCTATGCACGGGGTAAGCCTCAATTAAACAATGAACAACATTGCAGAATACCGTGCAGTGATTGAATTATTATCTGAATCCATCTCATTTGGAATTCGAAGTTTGATTGTTAATTTAGATTCAGAGTTTATGCCATTAGAAATCCAGTATTATTACGATTATTTTTGAGAGTTTGTCTCTTGGAACGAGAATTTGATTACATAGAATATCAACACATTCCAAGATATTTAAATACATTAGCAGATGCAATTGCTTCTCGAATGTTAAATAGACATTTGCGTTAAATCAAATAGTAAATTTAAAAAACATCTCATAAACATGTTTTGCAAGATAACCATAGTAATAGCATAGCATAGCATACGAGTGTGTTAAAATATACATCGTCCTCGATCATAGGTTGAAAAACACCTTATGATCGGCAGAAATGATAGTATCAAAAGTCATATCAAAAATGGGTCTACAAAGCAATCATGTTATCACTGGTGATGATCCCGATAAGACATCACTGCTCGGGCCACCCTACAAAGGAACCTCCTAAAAGGTCTTGGGACCCCAATCACATAGCGCTGAAGCCGAAGAGGAATGTAATCTATGCTGGTCTCCGGAATATCTGTGGTCAAGCACTCTAGTTGGCTCTCCAACTCAGCCAAGGTCTCTGCTGTCTGGTCCTGTGGGGCTGGTGCTGCGGTAGTTGGTTGTCTTCGATCATAGGGCTAGAAAGCGGCGGGTTGTCGTGGACCCACATTTGCATTTAAAACTTTTACTATTAGTTTTGGGATGATTATTAAAAATACAAAAACATACATATAAAATTAAAATGTTGAAAAACAATTTTTACCTCTATCATCCCATTGCTCTCCTGGTGGAAGAGTCATGTTAGGATCGCCGCGATAATCCATCCCAGTGTATGGAAAATCCTGAATAATAAAAATTTTGTTCTCTAACCAACGGAAATACTCTGGAGTGAATCGAACAACCTCAGTACCCTCCTTTGGATGGCGGGCCATAACCTTAACCCATCACATAACCCGAGGATCTCGGGGAAGTCCAGCCTCAACTATGAGTTGTTGTGGAACCAGCATCGGTACCCTCTATAGGGCAAAGCTGACAACTAAATAACCATAACCAAAGTTCTTTAGTTGCCCATTCTTCGCCCTAGTCAATTGGCCCTTCACATTGGCAAATACAACATCGTACCAGTTGAAGATGGTGCCTTAGAAGCAGTCCACTGCCATGCGCATCTGGGAGCCTGTAGCTAGATGCAATGTTGCGCTCCCGCAAAGTCTAGTAACAGTAAAAGCAATAACCTTCAGTTCAGGGCGGGAGATGGTTTTCACATCTATCTGTTTGTCTGGATCCTAGTTATTACAGAACTCTAGTCGGAGACTAGCGACAGATTGACCACCTGGCCTAGATCCGAACAAAGATAATTGCTCGCCTCTCTTGGGCAAGCCAGTCAAAAACTATATGTCATCCGGCTCGATTTTGATCTAGTTTATGCCAATAATGAAGCACTAGTCCTGAATGCTCCACCTGTTCACCAGCCACTGTAAAAATTCTACCTGTGCCCTCATGCCAAGTATGGTCCAAAATTTGAAAAGCCCGCATGCTCTCAATGCCTATAATGAAGGTGGATGGAGTAATGCAACCTGATCCACGTCCTCATGCTCTCTTTCCCGCCAAACAAGCATATTGTGTACCAACACAAAATAGGTGGATTAGAATTTTCATTCCAAAATTCTATGGGTCAAAAATGGAAAAGCTAGGGTTCAAAATCCACATTCCGCGGGGTTCGCACCCACCCCTTTAGAGACAGTGCATAGGTGTGCACTTCTTCTTAAGGCGAGGTGCAACACCCTGACTTTTCTATGTGCACAGAAAAGTCGAGGTGCACAGGGGCCACATGCGCCCCTGCAAAACCACTGCGGGCGATTTTTTGCCCTAATTTTCCTCCAAAAATCGAAATCTAAACCCTAAAACAAAATTTCAAACGGATGAAATGCAAGTCAGCGACATTGTGGATTACCTGGAGAAGACGATTCTCGATTCTAGTGGTCAGATTTTGCGCAATCTCCACGGGAAGTTTTTTACCAAAAGCCCTTACTTTTTACTCCAAAGGTAAATGGTAAAAATGAACTTGTGAAAGCCCTTTTTATAAGATTTTTTGAATAAATAAATTAAAATTTATTTATTTATTACTTTGAAAAGGTCATTTTTGGTGCATTTTTATTATTTTTAAACAGATATGAGTAATGTTTACAGTTTTTGTGCAGAATATTGGGGATTCAGGTGAAATTGGTCATTTTCAATAAAACACACATAGGAGCCCTCTTTAAGCTCTTTTCTGACTCGTAAAAAATGAAAATATTGTCGAGTGTTTCTTTTTAGACTCGTTAAAATGGAATTAAAAAGACGGTCATTTACAACTATTTTCCGACCATATAAACATGAAACGATTTCCGGACTTTTGTCGTTTCAAGTTCGATATTGGTAATAAAACGACGTGTTTTCGATCGCTTTTTTACTTTTTCAGATTGAAGGCACTAATAATGAAAAGTACTCCTTGGTCGTAATGATCAAGCGGTTCTCTCAAGTATTATTTTATACTTTTTTTCGGGCTTGGGAGACACAAATTTACGAAAAAGGACAATTGTGGAGTTTTCTTAAGTTTTTCTTCTAACTCCCTAAAATTGAAAAACACCAAGTTTCTCCTATACTGAACTCGTTAAAATTTCACAGTAAAGGACCTATTCAATTACAAATAGGAACGGACCACTCCTTCTTAGGGTTCGAATCTAAACTAAGTTGGACGCATCCGAAGGGTGAGCTTATAACCAAGCAAATGTTATCCTCCTCAAGCTTGTCAAAAATAAAGAGGTACTTGCCAGAAATGGTGGGGGAAAAAGAGAAAAATGAACCTGTTTGTTGTACTTTGTGTTTGAAAAAACTTTCCATTACTCTTGAACATGACACTTTTATCCACCTGGGTTGGGAAATCCTTTACCTAACAGTTAATCAAGCCACTTTGAAAGTCTTCAGCCGGTTTCCGGGTATTAACTTTGGGTCAACTGTCACCAAGCCATATGTTGTGTCGTTACGTGTTCAAGAGGTCTATGCAAATAAACCATTCACCTACAAAATATTTGTCATCCATCGTTGACCACCCCTGAGTTAGTTCTTGCTAAATGTATTTCTTCAAACTTGACCTATGATTTCATGTTATGGGCTTGCCTATGATGGATCGCTTTCTATCGACTCCAATTCATTATCTGGAAGGATGATCTAGAAATCGTCAGTACTTTGGAATCTGCATGCCTCAATGGCAGGTTTCTCACCTTTGATGACGGGTTGCATCATTGACCTTCGATCAACGAATTCTGTGACATGTTCGACATCGACTCATTAATTCACATTTCATGGATTGTACTGAGTACTTTGAGGGCCATTGACATTACTGGTGGTTCCTCTCACACTTGTTAACAGTTTACATCATTGACTGGTAATCAAGTGGTTCCTCCCATGTTCAACTTCGACATATTCATTCACATGGGTAGAATCGTACTAGTTCAGGAAATAGAAATGAAGACCTTGGATCTAGTTTCCACCATCCAGGATGTGAGGAATTTTGTTATCATTATATAGTGGACTATTCATAAATAGATGGTTGCATCCATACTGTGTCCATGTGTTCCTACTTGTGATGTAATACAAAATCATCCCTGTATCAGAGCAGTTTTAGATAGTCCTTAGTCAGTTTTGATCTGAGTATGGGAATGCCTACCTCAGCGATGATACTTTCACACACACACACACACACACACACACACACACACACACACACACATATATATATATATATTTTGCATTAAATGTTTTTTATAGGTTCGATTAGGGTATCCACAGGAAGATCCTTGAAATGATAAAGTCCTTCACTCTTCTTACATGATCAAAACCATCCTCATCTACTACAGACTTCACACTTTAGGGGGCAATCTGTTACACAAAAAATTGTCACCATGACTTTCTACACTTTGTGTGAGTCCATCAACACTCATACATACCTACTTTGCAAGTCTTAAACCTCAGCTCTTCATGTCAAGCCTTGAAAATGGGAGAAAGACCTTAAAAATATCTCAAATCCTAGCTTCACACTTTCTCCTAGCATTGCGTGCGGTGCCACACCTAACGGACATGTTTCCTGCGAACCTGACCGTTTTGTATATTGAGTAATGGGTGTGAACCCCTATAAATGTTAAAAAGGCGTGAGTTCATTCTTAAAAACTCATCTTGGGTCACTTCTAGACACTTCTAGAAGGAATATTACGTTGGCAAGTCTGCTCCACCTTGGTTCATCCATTCCATAACTAAGGGAGCTAACTCCATGATATGAGGTGCTTATCCCATTGAAGGAGGAACTTATCGCTTCAATGGTGGACCTGCAACTTCCTCCATTTGCACTATAAATTCATGCATTGGTTTGGTTGTAGAGGAGGTTGAAAGCTAAAGATTGTTGAGGGTAAATGCTGCTGAAAACTAGGCTTCCTTTTTGAGCTTGTGAGAGGAGAGATCACATACCTTTCATGTCATTTGGGAAGTGAGTGAGGCTTGTCAAAGTAGAGGAGACTCCTGCTGGACCCTGGAAAGAACTTGTGCAACATCAAGGCAAAGGTTGTAAGGTTCTTTTATTCATAAAGTTAATACAATCAAGTTTGTTTTTCTCAATGAACTGTCTCTAATGGTTTATTTTATGAGCTCCTTGATCTTCATAATGAACATGTTTTGTTATACGCAAGTATGCTTTGATGTGTGTGTGTTTGCGTACGCATGTTATTAAATGAGAAGTGCTTGAAGATGTTGGGATAAAACTGCCTCAACAAGCGTTGGACCGAGATAGGGTCTATTACACTTCTTAGTATTCATTAATGAATTGAAACATGTTTAGAGAAAAGTAGATTTTCTTGTGCTCTTTGTTGCTAGATATCATTAGATACTAGGGAGATCGGTCTTGTCCGCAAGAATGATTTATCCGGCCAACAGCAAGGCAAGGTGTGGATGATCATACCATTGAATTAGAAGACTATCATTGAGAATTTATGACTCTTCTGGCATGGCTATGACTGCAACTCACCAAACATAGTAACCAGAGGAGTGCACTACATACGATAGAATGTGTGGCATCGGCTGCCGCGAGGGAAATTGAGGATTTACAGACTAGAAGGCGAGATGAAGCCTCATATATGTGGTGAAACCACTTGATTAGTCATAGAAAGCATAGTCTCAACACTCCAGGTAGTTGAAAGAGAGAACGAGACTATAAAAGAATCTGTTGGGGAGCTGTGCGATAAGGGAGGTGCACGCACAATCAGCATGTCACAAAGTTCATGCCCATGCACGGGGAGCTACGCTGTTGTGCAAGCAAGCTGGGAAGTGACTGTTGGTGTCACTGTTCATGACAGGATGTCCGGTTTGAGGCCAAATGGAGTTGGCAGTGGACATTTAAGACAACAATTATGGGCAAGATTTTGGAAATTTTTCCGCCAAGAAAGCATTGATGGCCTGGAATTGGGGAGAACGATCAAATTTGAATTCAAAAGGCAGTATAAAACTCCAGGGGTTAGCCACGACACAACACTTGTTCACTTGAGACTTGAGCAGTTGAATAGAGCACATAGTGTTGAGCGCCAAGTGATATTCGAGCCCCTAGGTTCACGAAAGACTGCATACAGTACATACAAAATGATAGATACCAGGGTAGGTTTGGGCTTTGAAGAAGGAACCACTAGCGAGATCATGCCGACCCACATGGTACACAATGTTCTTGAAGATACTGGGGTCACACCAGAAATCTCGAAATCCCCACAGGCATTAGGACTGAAAAAAATAAGCAGACAATGGGACCAGTCTACATGTCCCTTTAGGAATCTATGGTTTGGTAAGCTATCAATGGAGGAAAAGGGCAAGGCTATCACCATTATTTCAGATGAAGAGGAGGAGGACTTACAGGCTCTGATTGTCGAGGTTCAAGAGGAAGAAGATGTGGAGGCGGGCATCCAACCAATGCGCTCTGTAGCAAAATTGTCCAAGTGTGTCCCTTAGCGAAAGGGGAAAGCTAAGGTACCAAAGGATCTAGATGCAATGAAGAGTGTGATCCAGACCCGAGTTCTCCTCGATGGAATTAAATTTGAGGGTCCACTCCTATGACATGTGCCTACCCTAAAATTTGAAGACAGGAACTTTGCGGACAATGAGAAGTTCCCACACTTAGAGATGAAGAGCCTAATGAAACAAAATACGAGGGGCCGTTGATCACATTATAGCTACAAAAATGGATGTGCAATGTGGAGAAGGCCGAGTTTCTTCATCTACTATGGATACCACACTTTCACCGTGCACCCATTGCCATTTTCATCATCAGGCATCTACTTTGCCTAGTGCATGATGGGTACTTATAGCTGGAGGAGCCTATTCCCATCATGATGGATCTCATTCACACAATTTCTTGGCTTCCCTGTAACGGAAAGGACCCCATGAAGATAGCAAGAAACAATGGTAATTTGGCTCCCAGAGAAGCCATGAAGAAAAAATATAAGCTCGAGAAAAAAAAGAGGGGTTACGCCATCAACAGTATCAAGGATAAAGGGGTGCGCGTAGCCACCCAAATCTTGGTCGGGAATGTTTTAGAAAATGTCGTGGCGATGAAGTACCAACGCCAATAGTTGCGTTGGCCAAACAATGCGTAGAGGGGGTCTAGTTCAACTAGGTCGAGTTCCTTTGTGGGGAATTCTTGATTAATTGCAAGGAATCCCAGAAGCAGGGTAAGAACTTCCACTATGTGTGGTTGTTCTTGTCCATTTTTCTAGTAGCGGGAGAGTTACTGGAGGAAAATCAGTTCCCGAGCATTGAGCATGACATGACAGAGGCTGCGAAGTACACGTTGCTCTGGGCTACCAAGGACGTGAAGTGGATTTGCGATACAAATATCTTTTAGGTGCTCATGGAGGCGAGCATCTGGATGTGGATTAATAGGAGGCTGTATCTATCCCCCACAGTACACAATAGTCTGTGGAGATTTGCAAACTTCAAGGCAAACATGCACAATATTTACATCAAGGCGTGAAAGGATCCAGTGCAACAGTGGATAAAGCTCCCATTCATAGCCACTGATGACGCGATCTTTACAGTGTTAGAATCATGGCTTCATGAGTGGCATGACCTAGATTTGGTGGAGTTTTATAAGACAATAGTGTAGAAAAGGAAGGATGATGCCAAGCAACATGTCACCCAACTGGTCGAGAAAAGGCGCAACAAAAAAGAGGTAGTTGAGGTTAGGGTAGCCCATGAAGTGGCACAGGCAGCCATAGAGCAGAAGAAGGTAGCCGAAGCAGTAGCAGCATAGACAACAGAGGTCGAAACAGTGCAACCAGAGGAGGGCCAAACAGTGTCTGCAGAGGACATGGGCTTTGCAGATGAGAGTGCGGACCTAGGAACCACCTCTACCCAATTCAAATGGCTACACATCACAGAGAGATAGAGTCCCAGAAAAAAGTTCAAGTCCTCGAAGCTAGCCATCGACCTGATCACCTTAATTGAAGGTTACCTCCATGACATTGGCGAGATAGTTCGCCATGTCACTAGTGAAGTGCTCCAAGACTTCATGACGGATCAACAAAATGTGTTGGGGGCCCTCATGATGCAGTTTCATGAGTTAAAGGTGTGGCCCCCTCAGGAAGGTATCCTTTCTACCCATGTAGCAGAGGGCACTTCAACAACAGAAAAAATGCTATGTGCGAGGATGGGTAACACAATAGTGTTTCCAGAAGGAGTGTTGTTATCAGTAGATGCAATGGAATGAATGATGGTTAGCATGATGAAAGACCTTGGCCTTAATCTAGTTGCCCTTCCCTAAGAAATGCTCTATCAGCTACAGGATGGAATAACAATATAGCTGTGTGCCAGGGAGAGATGCATGATCTAGGTTCTGAGTGAGCAGAAGATTAATATAGAACATCTTAGTTTGCAGTGCAACGAGTTGGTGTCACAAAACAAACAGTTGGTGCAGACGGTAGATGATGCTTGTCGACATGTGCCAAAGCTCGTTATTGCAGCATATCTACCGATAGAAGTGCGGACTCACAATCTAGAAAGTGGAGTCCATAATTCTAGAGAAGAGATAACAAAGGTGCAGCTAGAGCCGAATCTCTAGATTTTCGAACAACAGTTGAAGGCACAATCTTCCACTCCCCGAGAGGTCAGAGAGTAGTGCACCAACGTTAATGCAGTAGGGATGGAAGAGATTGGAGGTACAGTGCATGACTGTACCACCATGTTGGATCAGGTGCTTGAGGTCCTCATGACATTGCAGGAGGAACCCAACATTCAGTGGTTCGAGACAAAGGCATGCAAGCTCCAACAACAATATGACAACATCAGAGGGACTGCAAAGATAGTAGTCCTTAGTGGCTTGCAAAGATGCAGTAAGCCAAGGCATTGAAAGAGCATGTGGACATGACACACCATAAGGAAGCCATTATCAAAGCACACATCCATCCTTGGATTGACAAAGCCTTCACAATCACATCAGATATCGAAGGAAAGCTTGCACAGATTCAAAGGATGAAGGTACAGATGCAACACAGTACACTGGAAATAGAGGGCTTAGAAGACAGAATGCAGTAGGTGCAGCAGGAAGCAGCCCAGTGTGCTACCAACATTCAAATAGTTTGGGACCAGTTGGAGGGACTCCATGCCAATATCACCACACTGACAGAGTGACTCAAGGGTGAGTCACAATGTTTGTGTTGGGGGCCTATTGGGCATGGAATCCACCCACAACATGTTTTTGGGCTCAAAGGCTAAGTTTTGGTCAAATATGTTGTAAGACTTTGCGAATTGTGGGCGCAGAGTGTGAAATGTACATTGAGTCATAGGGTTTTCCACCCTAAGTATTGTAATGTAATGTAATGTCATGTTGGCCTACCCATGGTCCGTGAACCATGGGATTGTATAAATAGAGAAAGGCTCTAAGTTGTAAAGATGGCTAATGAGGGATAACGAGATGGATTAATATAATGATCTAGTAGCAGATAAAGAAGAATTTTAAGTGGATTGGGTTGTAGTAGTAGGAAGAGGCTATGTCGCTGAGTGCATAGAGGCCTAGTAGAGTCTGCAGTTGAGTGCACGGACCCCTACAATTGAGTGCGTAGGGTGAAGTTGAGTCTGTAATCCAAGAAGAAGAGTAATAAAGAGAAGTTTGATTCTAAATACTATGTATCTAGGTTTCTATGATTTTCTATGCATTTATACTCTGTTGTTTATCGCGCACACTTATATGAATATTGAACATTATTAAGTATAATTGGGCTCATGCAGATAAGTTAAGTAATCAGATAATATCGGGTTAAGAACTTGGGTAACAACACAGATCGCACCTCGAACAGAGTTGCGTGAAGGCAACATTGCAGGCTGTGAGGAACTAATAGGTGCGCATAGCGATGTGTGCACAGGGTCAAGGCATGCACCACTGACAAACCATCAGACATCTCTAGGGTACGGAAACCTGGTTCTAGCACCAACCCATACTACTTCAGGTGGGACATCAGTCCACACTCTGCGGATTGTTGCCGAAAGGGCCAATAGTACTGGGATTTGTTTGGCTAAATCATCTCTGAACCTGGGTAAGGCCCATACAAGCCAACAACGTAAGAACAAGATTCTAATGGTACTTGTATCAAATTTGTTTTTTGACCTTTGAAGGATATACAGGAATCTCTCCAAGTAGTCCTCTAAATTATCATCATCATTTTACACAATAGTAAAGATTTCATCCTGAATATCTCTAGTTTTACAATATTCCTGATATTTTGACAAGAACACTCTCTTCATTTGCTCCTAAGAAGATATAGTGTTTCCTCCTAGTCCCATGAACCAGCAGAGTGTTATGTCCTTGAGAGTTGCAGCAAACAAATTTAACTTCTAGGCATCATATGAATGATCATAACTTCTACACAAAATATCAAACTCAAATAAAAAAGAGTCTGGGTCTTCATGTACCTTACCATAAAAATAAGGAAGAGTTGATGGTGAAATATCTTTCATTTGTACTTGTGTATCAGGATCCATAATCAGGAATCCCAAAGTGGATTGTTCCTCATTTACCTGAATTTCACCACTTCCTTTTGCATGGTCTTCCATATCTACCATTGTTGTTCTTCCAACCGAACTGCTCTCAATAGGCTAAGAAGGGTGACTATGGATTCCAATGCTCCCCCTCTTCCCCTTTAAGGGCTATGTCACACATGAACCATTGCTACCAGGGCCTAGGTGGATTGTTCCTGTGTGATGAGGTTGAGTTTGTTTGGAATTTATTCCTGCAAAAGAAGGCCCAATATGAGTTTTGGTTGTAGAATTTTCACTGTTTCTTTCACCCCTAGTGGGCTTCAAACCCCTACCTCTTTTAGGCATTCATTTAAAAAAAAGACAAAATGAAATTCAAATAAAATCTACAAGTTTCAAAAAAAAAAAATCAGCACCTATAAATTCCTTCAACCAATAGAAGCACACTACAGGAAAAAATAATATCAGACTTAACCCTATTGCAAAAAATGGAAAATTCTTACCAATTCAAGTTTCCTCCTCGACAACGATGCCAAAATGTTGGGTGCAGGAATTGTGCTTGAGAAAACTCCTCAACACTCAATTGTCAACCCGAGGGTTTCATAAACTTAGAGAGGAAGCATAGGAAATGCCAGAAATGATATAAAAATTTCCTATCTCTAATCCTACTTCTTAAAGGAAATTCTTTATAGAATCAAACATAAGACAATTGAAAAGGTAATTAACACCAAAGAAACTATAGTGCTGGAATGTAAAAGAAAATTTTCATGTAAATCAAGTAAAGAAATTCCACACAATGAAAACAATCTTAAATGCTATAATGAAATACTATGTTCATCTTTAGATGAATGGCTAACAGTTTGAAAAGTGGGCCCTTCCAGAATTTTGTCTTCCTTCTGATCTTCCTTCCGTACAAACAACCTGTCCTTGCACTATTGCAATCTGTTTGCACTAGTGCAAGTATAATATCTCTGTGAAAAAAGTATATGTGGCCTTCCTTACTAAAGACTTATGTCTTAGTGAAGGTGCTCTAAGCCTAAGGGCTTAGAGCACTTTGTTTCTGTGACAAGAGACCAACCCTTGCACCAAGGCAAAGCTTCCTTCACCCAATTTCCAAATTACTTTCGAAAGGATTGAAAGATGTGATGAAAAAGAATTGCAACTATAAATGACATTTTGAAGTAAATTATTTGTGAAAAAGGAAATGCTTCAATTCATTAAACCTTGAAAAGGAAATAAACTTCATGAAATAAAAGCACTTCAATAGAATCAAACAGTAGTCTAAGTGTTTTTCATGTGTTAACTAACTTTAGTAATCCATTAAAAAATGCTTGTGTTCTTTGCAAGTATAATATGTTTATGCAACTCCTTCTAGATCCTCTTAAGATGTACTTTTAATACTGAAGACTGTTATGGAACCAGCTCAAGAAAAGATAGAAAAGATAGATCAACACCTTAGAATTCATCCTCTTTGAGGGGGCAACCTCCTTTACATACATAAATGAACAATTCGTGGATGATTCAAATGACAAAAGCTCCTTTCTATATATAGGAGTCTAAGGAGTCACAATATAAACCAGCCGACCTAACAATAATAATATAAGGCCACAAAAATAACAATAGAGGGATTCTATGGGGCACAGTAATAACAATATGGGGGAAATAGGGGCACAACAATATTAATAAGGGGTATAACTACAATAGTAATGGGGTAATCACTAGTATTATAGGGACCCAACATGCCCCTTGCCTTCAAAAAAGTGTTGTCCTCAACGCTTGAGTAGTTCTGGAAACTTCTTCATAAAATTCTCATCCTCCCATGTGGAATCTTCAGCGGATAAGTTCTTCAACTTGATAAGATACTCTGAAATTGATCGATTTCGTAGCTATCGAGTTCTTGTTTCTATGACTGCTTCCGCTTCCAATATAATTTTTCCTTCCTCATCAAGTTCTGGTAATATTGTTTGAACTTGGAGCTTGTCGCCTATAACCTTCTTTAAACATGAAACATGGAAAACTAGGTGCAATCGAGAAGCTGCAGGAAGCTCCAATTTGTATGCCATAGTACCAATCTTTTGCAATACCTTGTATGGACCATAATACTTTAGTGCTAATTTATTATCCTTCTTAGCTTGCTTGAGGGACATTTGCTTATATGGTTTTAGTCGTAGGAATACCCAATCACCTACATAAAAACTTCTTTTGTTGCGATGTTGATGTGCCTATTGTTTCATTCTATTCTGTGCCAACACGAGGTTATCCTTTAAGAGTTGGAGGACTTGTTGCTGATGTTCGATGTGATGTTCCACTGCCTGAAACTTAGAATTTTCTCTTAAATATGATGTGATGGATGGTGGCTGATACCCATAAAGTGACATAAATGGGTTCATTTTTGTTGCTGTATGGAAGGAAGTGTTATACCACCATTCCACCAGAGGCAACCATTTGACCCATTGTGTCTGTTTATCAGATACAAAGCAACGAAGATATCCTTCCAAACATTTGTTTACTATCTCAGTTTGCCCATCAGATTGAGGATGATAAAATGAACTATGAGCTAACTGAGTACCAAGACAAGAAAATAATTCTGTCCAAAAATTTCCAGTGAAAATGGGATCTCTGTCACTTACAATAATCTTTGGATTTCCATGTCTTTTGAATTGTTTCCATAAATGCAATAGAAATTGTACTGGCTTTAAATGGATGTGATAATGCACAAAAGTGTGCATACTTGGTAAGTATGTCAATTACCACCATGATGACACTCTTTCCCTCAGACTTGGGTAAACCTGTGATAAAATCCATTGAAACCTCCTCCCAACGTTGGCTTGGAATGGATAAAGGTTGTAATAGACCCGATGTCTTAATTGTTTCCACTTTATTTTGTTGGCAAACCAAACATATCGCCACAAACTTTTGAATATCTGATTTAAGGCCATCCCAAAAAAATTCCTTCTTAACCCTGTGGTAAGTTTTTAGAAATCCTGAGTGCCCTCCTAAGGGAGAAGTGTGCAATTCCATAAGAATCTTTTGTTTAGCTGGGAATTCTTACAGAGGTATAAGCGATCTTTGTACCATAACGAATCATTTTTCCAGCTAAATGTATCAGACGTACTGGAATCTTGTTGTAGCTTTCAAATAAGTGCCCACAGTTCTTCGTCATTCTTCCATTCCTCCCTTGCTTCATTTATCCAATCTGGTTGGATAATAGAAATGGCACACAACAATGCTTCCACATCCTCATCCTTTCTTGAGAGTGCATCTGCCACCACATTTTGCTTCCCTTTTTTGTAGATGATTTCAAAGTCATAACCCAACATCTTTGTGACCCACTTTTGTTGCTCTTCAGAGGATAATCTTTGTTCTAAAAAGTATTTAAGGCTATCATGATCTGTTTTTACCTTGAAGTGTCTTCCCATTAGGTAGGGTCGCCATTTATTAAGTGCATGGAGTATTGCCAACATTTCCTTCTCATAAATAGCTTTGCGTAAAAACTTTCCCTTGATTGGACGACTTTCAAAAGCAATGGTTCTCTCATCTTGCATTAGAACAACACCAATTCCATTTCCTGAAGCATCACATTCCACAATAAAGGTTTTTGTGAAGTCCGGTGTAGCTAAGACCGGTGCTTGGCACATTGCCTCTTTAAGATGTTCAAAGGCCTTTGTTGCTTCCGGATTCCATGAAAATGCATCTTTCTTCAATAATGTTGTTAGAGGTGCTGCTATTCTCCCATAATTCTTAACAAACTTGCGATAATACCCTGTCACCCCAAGAAATCCTCGCAGATGCTTTATGGATGTGGGAATTTTCCATTCCTTAATGGCTTTAATTTTGCTAGGGTCTACCTTAACTCCTTCATGAGATACAATATGACCCAAATATTCCACCTCCTGGACTCCAAAGAAACATTTGGATCTTTTTGCATATAATTGTTTCTCCTCCAATAGTTGTAGCACGCTGTCAACATGTTCAACATGATCCTTCCAAGGCTTGCTGTAGATTAGTATATCATCAAAAAATACTAACACAAATTTTCTAAGGAATGGTTTGAAAATTGAATTCATCAAACTTTGAAATGTTGAAGGTGCTTTGGTAAGGCCAAAAGGCAT
>APFE030524885.1:15462-31519 GCA_000404065.3 Pinus taeda
AACATTTTGCAGAAGCCTTGGCCTCTCACAATGCTTGCTGGTTTGATTTCAAGGTCGTATTCTTGTAAGGCAGTGATCTAATTCACTCTTTTTTCGCCCACATATTTCTGTATTACAAGATTTCTTACCGCTGGAAACGGTACTATGACCTTGGCATGGTTTTTAAGTAAGAAAGGTCTGAAATACTTGATCGCTTTGAAAATGGCATATGTCTGTTTCTCTACGTCTGAATAATTGAGTTCAGCCCCTTGTAAATTAGAGCTAAAGAATGCGATTGGAGCTTCCGCTTTCTCTTGATTCACTTGAGTTAGGATCGCGGCATATGATTTTTCTGAGGCGAATGTGTATAAGATAAAAGATTCTGAAAAATCTGGGGTTGCTAAAGACGGAGCATTAATGATAGCCTGTTTGATCAGATTGAATGCTTCATGTTCGTCCAGACCCCATTTGAAATTTGAATTCTTTTTTATCATCGTTTGCAAAGGAGAAACAATTCTTGAAAAATCCGGGACAAATCTTTTTACAAAATTGATTTGACCAAGAAAAGATTGCATGGCCTTTTTATTATGAGGTAGGGATATTCCGGAAATCTCTTTGATTCTATCAGGTTCAATGTGAATACCAGATTTTGATACTATGAATCCTAGAAGTTTCCCTTCACTTAATGCGAAAAAAGATTTCTTTGGGTTAAGTGAAATCCCATACCTTAAACATCGTTGAAAGATTTGTTTCAAGTCTCTGAGATGGTCGCTTCGCTTCTTGGAGTATACTGTTATATCATCTAAATAAATCACTACGGATTTATTGACTAAACCTTTGAATGTGATGTCCATAGCTCTTTGAAACGTAGCACCGGCACTGATTAAACCAAATGGCATCTTCCGATATGCGTATGTGCCCCATTTGGTTTGGAATGTGGTTTTTAACTGATCATCGGGATGTACCAGCACTTGGTTGTATCCTGAAAATCCATCCAAAAAATACATTAATTCTGAACCTGCTACTGCATGTAATATCTGCTCCATAGGAGGGAGGGGAAAATTATCTTTTAGACAGGCTTTGTTGAGATTCTGAAAATCGATGCAGATTCTAATATCTCCGCTTTTCTTTCTAACGGGTACCATATTGGAGACCCACTTGGAATGTCCGACGGGGAAAATTATTCTGGCCTTTAACAACTTATTCAGCTCAGTCTTTATTTGGTTTTCTAGATTGGGGTGGATTTTTCTGAGTTTCTGCTGGACAGGTTTTTCATTGTCGATCATAGGGATAGTATGTTGAATAATGGAAGTGTCGTATGTTTTCATCTTGTCATAATTCCAGGCGAAAACATTTTTGTATTGTCTCAAAAGACGAATATATGCTAGTTTTTCTTCAGGAGTTAGGTCGTGGCCTAGATTAACGTTTTGTGGTTTATCATCGGTTCCCAGGTTTACTGATTCATAGTTTAGAGTTGAACTGCAAAGCGTAGAATTAGTAGACCTTTTAAACCGACTTTTCAGATCGTATAAGTCTTCTAACTTAACCACCGATTTAGGTATAGCATTATCAGTGCTAGTTTGTTGTATTTGTTGATCATGGTGGTCCTCGTCAATTATTTGATTGGAGTAGGATCCTTCTGAGGTGAGGAAATTTACAATATCAAGATCTTCATTGAATACTCTCCAGTTTGTAATGTTGTCAGGGACGGATGGTTTAAAGATTAATTCTATCGAGAATCTATCTGGACTAAAATCTTCGGAGGGAATGAGTCTAGAGGATACGTTGGCTAAAAGGTCTGCGCTCGCGTTTTGAATTCTTGGGATTGAGAAAATATTGAATGCTATGAAATGCTCAGTCAGATCCTGTACTAAAGATTGATAGTGTTTCAAATGACTTGATAGGCAATGTATGGTGTTACGTACCTGTTTGACCACAATCTCAGAGTCTCCATAGACTTGAAGGTATTTGACCTTCAACCCGATCGCTTTTTATAGGCCTTGCACCAAGGTCTCATATTTTGCTGTATTGTTCGTGCAATCAAATTCAAGTCTGCATGTAAGCATCGTCTTGTTTCCTTCCGGACTAATCAGAACGCATCCTGCTCCTGCTCCTTCGTTAGATTTAGAGCCATCAAAATATAATTTCCAAAACAAAGATGTATTTACAGGTTCTTCTACAAAATTAATGCACTTTGAATTATCAGTTTGGGAAAAGTTTTCTACTTGGGATACAACTGAATTTTCTAAGTAAGGTGATGTATGAGCATTGAAATTGCCGAGGAAAGAATCTATTGAGTAATTGCCTATGATGCTATTTTTATATGATATCGCCTCATTCTCTCCCTCTAATTCTGTTACTATGTATTTCTGGTGTAATTCTCGTTCAACCTTTATCTGATTTGGTTTACCATTATATGGTAACCACATGTGAGACCAGTCGGTTGAGAAGTATCCACGGAGTTTTTCGGACCAATCCCTGCTGAGAATTAGGCCGTAGAATTTAGGGATATCAGCTACTAGAATGTCAATAACCTGGCATACCTTGGGGTTAGACGACAATCTTATGGTGACTTGATTAAGTTCACCAACCACTTCGACTTGAGACCGATCAAGCTGAACTATGCGCACCGCGGATTTTTGTGGTTGAACGTTTAACTTGGCACATATTGATCTGGGTAAAATATTTGTTGAAGCTCCAGAATCTACCAAACAATTGTGCACGCTTTTATTGAAGATTTCATAAGTGAGCAAAAAGGGGGGAGTGTGAGATCTTGATCTTCCTCCAATCAAGGCGATGTCATTTGGATCGATCTTATTGGCTGTGTTGATTTGGGGTCTTCCCATGTTCTGTGTAGCTACAGCCGTAGGCAAAGATGTGGTGGGTATGGCAAAGAGGTGTTTGATCTGGTTGGACTGGGCTAGATTGATTCGCCTTTGCGGTTGTTTTCTTTGTTGCGACTTTTTCTTTTACTGTAGGGATTGAGCCCTTCTGCTTGGGGGTAGTTTGGGGAGGATCAAGTTGGTTTTTTCTTCGTGTGCTAACCGGAAATGCTTCTTGATCTTCTTCTTGTGGGAGGATAAAATCCCACATTCCTTGTAGTTCTACAACTTCTTCATCATCGGTTTTTCCTTCAATGGTTCTCTCCTCTTCTTCCTCTTCCTCAGATTCGACATTTGAGATAGCGTTGGGTGGTTTCGTATCCATTGAAGGGCCTCTTTTAAAAGTTCTGTAGGGCTTTTCCGAAGAAGTTTCTGCCACTTGTTTCTTTATGTCAATCATCTCATTGGACATGGTCTTTAATACTTTCTGCAACCCTTTCAAATCGAAAGGGTCTTTTGTCTGTTTCTTCTTGGGGTCTTCCTTGAAGGTGATCTTTTTAGATTTGCGTTCTTCTATCGCAGATCTCTTCTCTAAAGCTATAACGCGTCTCTCTACCGCTATCGCCTTTGTCAGGTTTTCAACTAAAGTTGTTTTATTCGCCCTATCTATGAAGACTGCTAGATTTGATGGTAAAGCTGTGATATACCACTCACATTGCACTTCTTCTCTAGGTTGGGAAGCAGCGGGGATTTTGTTGAGGATCTTATTGAATCGTAAATTGAAATATTTGATGGGTTCTTTAGTTTTGGCTTTAAGATTGGATAGATCACTGATTAACGTTTTCGTTGATATATCATCACCAAATTTGGTGAGGAATTGACTTTGAAAGATGTCCCAACTCGTTATAGACCCAGAAGGTAATGAAAAGTACCACGACCCGACTGTTCCTTGCATTGTATAGGGAAAAAGCCAGACCATAGCATCTTCATTGGTAACTCCATTAAGATTGACAGAGAGCATGAAATTGTTAATGTGCTCTTCAGCTACCATGCCCGCTTCTGGGTTGAACATAGGTAGCCACTTCTCAGGATGGGGCGATATTTGGCTCAGGGGTGGAGGCATAAAAACCGCTCCAGGATTGTTCCATGGAGCTTGAGCCATCCTTGAGTTACTGGTAATTGCAAATGTAGGAGATGATCCTTGAGGATTTGAAGATGCAGATAATATGATCTTGGATGATTGGGGAAGAGGGGTTGTGGAAGGTGGATGAGTGATTTGGAATGGAGATGTGGGCGGTTGACTTCGCGGTGAGGGGATTGAGATGGATGATGTAGATGAAAGAGTTTCACTGTCAGAGTGCAATGATGTTTTCCTTGCTCTTTTTCTGGTGGGAAGAGCGAGTTCGGTTGGCTGAATGCCAAATTTTCCGCTCTTTAACCTGGTTAGGGGATGAGTAGGATTGTATTGCGAAGTTACGCTACTTTGAGATTTATCAGACCCTAGTGAAAAAATAGAAAATCCCTGGAGTTTATGAATAAGAGTTTGAACTTCAGGGGGTTCAATGGTAGGTTGGCCTGAAATATTAGGGTATGTAGCAGCAGTTATTATTCAACTGACTTGGGATTTTGAATATAAATTTTCTGAGGAAGTCAGGGGAGTTGATGAGGGTGATTTACTCTCAGAATGGTATTTAGATTTTGATTTAGGTGCCATTCATAGTCAGGCCCTCCTTCTAGCACCAAATATGTTGAAGCCCCGAAAATCGGGTCAACAACAAGGGGGATACCCACCCGGTCCGGACCTTGGTTAGCAGCTCCTTATCTGTTTCGTATAGCGGGTCCGACTGGGGATGATGGGACCAGTTTCCCGACCTTGGGTGTGTGTGTGTGTGTAGATTTTGGACTATGCTGATCTAAGGGGAATTTAAAGCAAATCTAATTTAGACTCTTTAAACTAACTCTATGCTATTGTAGTCTAGTAAGAAACAACACATCTAATATACACTAACCCAGGGTATATATCTTCTAATATGCGATCTAAAAAGATTTTGAACAATAACTGGTAATAAAGATCATTCAGCTATCATAAGAATAGAAATCATTAAAGATAAACTATTTTGCATAAGAAGTTTGGCAAAACAATTATGAGCAACATATCGCATAATAAGTTATTTATATGTCGGATACAAACAATATGACTCCACTGTACAAAAGTGCCAAATGATAACCCATACATTCATATAATGACATATAAACAACTAAAACTATAAATCACTTAAAGAACATAAGCAGAAATAGTCAAGAGATAAAAGTACCATTTATGACTGGTTCCACTCATAAGCTTTAAGCAACAATGATTTATCTCTCCTTGTTCTAACATCTACTAAGAGTACAGAAGTGCAACATCAGTAGCAGATATCAGATGCAAACATTAATAAACTTGATCCATCCACTCATCAAAACCACCTCCGAGGGCGCAAAAGTGCATGTTCTGAGGATGAGTTTTTGACAAATCTCCGGACCGTTCTCTAAATGCCTGAGAAGCGTTTAAATACTGCTAACTAATTAATTTGATTACATAAATTTAGGATCCGGTTTTCAAATGACCGTCCCTCTGATAAAGCAAATTTTTTCTAAAATTATATCTAACTTTGAACTATTTCTGTATTCGCTCCTTAGTGCTGTAAGTGTGCAGCATTTGTCTGAGAAGAGTCGGTTGGTTTCCTTTCCCTTTTGTATGTTCTATAAAAATAGAAGTAATAAGGGCTGGTACCACTTTTTGGTAAACTATCAAATATTTTAGAGAATCTCCCGCTGACTGAGTGTATACTTGGTAATAACCCAAATTTCCCTCAAACTGGTTCCGCTTTTGCTATTTCGGTTTCTATCTTTGCGAACGACTTGATGAGTCAGAAGACTTTACTTTCTGAGCAATTCTCTAGATTGAATGCTGCCTTCGTTCTTCATTCCAAGATTTTCTGGCGTGTAAGTTTCAGGTATCTTTGTAATCATGCTGCTTTTGTGCGCCTTTGATTCTGAGCTTCAGATGACCTATCAGTCGTTAGCATCTGCTGAGTGATACTCTGGAATCTGTAGTCCTATCGTATGTGGCACCCGCTTCTGAAGAGGTCTCTTCTGTGTTCTCCGAGCATTGGTGCTTTCCCCTTTTCCTTAGACGTTTCCTGCAAAAATTGCTCCATGTTATCTCCTATTTTATAGTTTGCGTGAAGGAAAAGAGTAAATGAAAATAAAGATTCATATGAAAGCTTCAGATCTTGCGTGTGTATAATCATGACATTCAAAGTGAACTGACTCTTCAAAAAACGAAAAGCAGCCATTCGTACAATCATTAATTTCCTTCTTGCAGGTGTGCGCTTAAATCTGATTAATGGGCAGCTTTCCTTGAATACTGTGCCAAAAAAAAATCGCGTTCATCGCAGATCGCAGATTTGTGTTATAGTATTGTGGTATCACAATATCGTCTTATCGCAGATCGCATATCGCAGATTTTGGATCACAGATTGTGGATCACAGATCGCAAATCACAAATCGCAGATATTAGTCATTGTGTTCTATTCTACTTGATTGTTGCGATATGCGATGTCGCACATCGACCTTCGGGGATTTCTTAAGCTTTTCATTCAAGAGCGCTTATGGTAAATGTGATGCGATGAATTTAGCATCGCTTCTTCGTGGTTTGTTATGCTCATAAAAGAAGTGTTTCATTGCCTTGCTACGATAAAATTCTAAGGAGAAACAAAAATGTTCATGGGGATGTTTGTTTGAATTTTTTACTAAGGGTCCCCTATTTGCTTGGTGTTATTGCTAATACCAAACAAAAGAGGGGGGTTGTTCGTGACCACAACAATGGCAATTCACTGGGAAGAACCAGTTATCTCTGATTTTCTATTGAACTTCAACTTCCGAAACAAAAAAAATTTCATTAGTCTAAACTTTGTTATGGACAGATAGAGTACATTATGTCTTACCCTATCAATGATACTTTATTCCAACCTTTCTCTATTCCAATCGTTCGCTTCCTGAGGTTTAGCCCTTGTATTTACACCAGCCATTACTTGGTCCTTTTTAAAAGATAAAATGAGATCATCTCTGCTCTGCTGGTCCTTTAAAATATGCTCATTTACTATAGGTAGAGCCTCTACTTCCAGCAGGCATCCATAGCCTCGACAGGGTTACCTGTTACCCAGCAATGATCCTTTATCTTGCTTAAAGCTATCTACAACTTTTTCAGAGAAAAAACCATTTTGATACTTTTTCTTTTTTTTATTCTCTAAACAACAATGTCTTGGTTTGGTGGCCAAATTATTACACAGTCATTCACTTGAATTATACTTTTGCTGAACAAGCTGGCTCATGATGAGACCCCTTGTCTTTTGATTGCAACAATCTTAAGTCGTTGCCCTGTTTTGGTGGACAGTATTGGCAAGGTCAGCAAATTATAATATCTGTGATTATGATAAGCCGGCTCGTCATGAGACCTCTTATTCTTTGAGATATTTATTGCTTTCTCGGATTACTTCTCTGAATGTTGTGATTTCCTTTAGCAGGGAAGAACCCATTGTTTTTCCTTAAGAAAGTTCTGGACGATAATAATAGAGTTTGGAAAATAGTAGTTTTACAGAGAATACTCATTTTATTATTGATGCCTTTCATTGTGTTGATATAAAACAAGTTTTGTGCCAAAGGTTTCTTTCATAAAATTTTTGAAGTCAGAACTAGTATCATATCTAGGGTAAAGTTGGACTCTATCCGTCAATAATAAAGATCAGATTTTTCGAAAAAATTTTACTGTTTGTACAAGTGAAAAATAAAAATCTAACAGAGGATTTGGCGTCCATTTTAAAGTGAATTCCTGTATTAACCATCTACAACTGGTTTTATTTCTAAGAAAGAGAAAAAACAAAAAGCTATCCTACAAAAATTTTAGAAGAGTTATCTTCTATGGAAAGTATATTTTCAGGATTTGTCCATTAACAAGCAAAGAATCATTTCTACCTGCTAAATCCTGCAACACAAACGTTGACGGGCCTATGACTTCTACAATCTGAAAAGGGCCAAGCCACATTTTCTGGAATTTTGTATGTTTGCCTTTCTCTTCGTGAGCCTTATCCCATTTCAAAACTAGATCTCCCATATGAAAGTTTTTTCTGGTCATTATGCTTGAGTCAGAAGAGGATTTTATTAGCTCTTGGTGATGAGCATGGGTTTTCTTAGCTTGTTCTCGTTGTTCTTCCAATTTAATTATTTCCATCTGTCTTAATTTTAAGGAGGAAGTAGATACCTCATCGATGTACTGTACTAAAGACAAGGAGGGAATCATTAAGTGAGTTGGCAGAACCACTTCCTTCCCATAAACTAAGTTAAAGGGAGAAGTGCCGATTGAAGCTTTCTTCGTTATTCTATCTACCCATAAAGCATTTACCAAGGTTTTGTGCCAATTCTTCTGGCTCTGGTCAACTGTCCTTTTAATAATCCTGATTAGGTTTTTCTTTGTTGACTCAGCGAATCCGTTTCCTTGCGGATAGTAGTTGGACGAATATTTTAGTTTAAATCCTCTTTTAAGTGCGAAATCAGTCATTGCATTCCCAGAAAAGTAAGAAGCATTATAAAAAATTAGAGCTGACGGCAATCCAAATCTAGTGATTATAAATTGATCAATGAATTCAATGATGTTTTCAGAATTAGCTGTCTTGAGAGGTACCGCTTCTACCCATTTAGTAAAATAATCAGTTTCCATGAGGATATACCTATGCTGCTTAGAAGAGTGAGGAATGATCTCACCTATTATGTCCAAGCCCCATTGACTGAATGGTTGCTCAATGTTTACCGGTTGTAGTGGCATGGACGGGTTCCTTTGTTCCCTGCATAGTTGGCAAATTTGGATTTCCTCAGTAACTGTGTGAGTCTTGAAAAGTGTGGGCCAATATACCCGCTCGTAAAATCTTGTGTGCGGTGGCATCTCCAAACAGTGATCCGCCTGCAGGTCCATCAGGAGTTCCTGCAAAACCTTTTCGGCTTCAGTTTTCTCGAGACACCTAAGAAGCACAGAATCATAATTTATTTTAAACAAAACATCATTTATGAGCTGATATTGTTTAGCCTTTAATCTCAGGGCTCTTTTCTTGGTGTGATCCAGGTGAGCTGGAGCATACCCGTTTTGGAGATAATAAATGGTGTCAGCATATAAATATTCTATATCATTTAGGCTTACCTCATACGTTTGTACTTTCTCATATGAGCTTTCAGGAATATGCGATGCTCCAGCCAACATTTTGCAGAAGCCTCTGCCTCTCACAATGCTTGTTGGTTTGATTTCAAGGTCGTATTCTTGTAAAGCAGTGATCCAATTCGCTCTTTTTTCACCCACATCTCTATGTATTAAAAGATTTCTTACTGTTGGAAACGGTACTATGACCTTGGTATGGGTTTTGAGTAAGAAAGGTCTGAAATACTTGATTGCTTTGAAAACGGCATATGCCTGTTTCTCTACGTCTAAATAATTGAGTTCAGCCCCTCGTAAATTAGAGCTAAAAAATGCGATTGGAGCCTCCGCTTTCTCTTGATTCGCTTGAGTTAGAATCGCGGCATATGATTTTTCTGAGGCGAATGTGTATAAGATAAAAGATTCTGAAAAATTCGAGGTTGCTAAAGACGGAGCATTAATGATAGCCTGTTTGATCATATTGAATGCTTCATGCTCGTCTAGACCCCAAGTATTATTCTTTTAAATTTTCTCAAGTTCTTCATTCATGGCCTTGACCCAAAATTCACCTTTCCATGCTTCATTTACATCTTGAGGTTTGATGGAGGAAAGCAATGCTAGATAGCTTGAAGCTTTTGTAATAGTTCTTCTTGTCTGCACACCTGCCTCTTTCTGTCCCAAAATTTGAGTCTCTCGATGATTTTTCTGAACATACTTGGATGGAGTCTTTTCTTCTACCGTTATCTATTCTTCTGGGGCTTCATTGGTTTCTTCTTCAGAAATAGTTTGATTTGATGTGGAAGGATAATCCTCATCTTCTCCACAATCTTTGGTTTTTACCTTCTTTGGATTTTTGCATGCTTCATCAATCACAACATCAATACTTTCAATAATGTTTCCATGTCTTTTATTATAACACTTATATCCTTTAGTTTGAGAAGAGTAACCAAGGAGAATGCCTTCAACTGCTTTGGGTTCAAACTTGCCAAGTTTTTCATCAGTCCTTTTAACATTTTCTTCCAAAAACTTTGAAGTATTTTATGGTAGGAGCCTTACCATACCACAGTTCATGTGGAGTTTGAGTGTTGTTTACCCGAACATTTTCTTTGTTGAGAATAGTGATGGCAATGAACAAAGCTTCACCCCAGAAGGTTGCAAGAGTTCTAGACTCATCTAGCATAGCACGAGCCATTTGTTGAATAGTTTTGTTCATCCTTTCTACCACTCCATTTTGTTGAGGAATCCTTGCAGTGGAGAATTTCCTTTTTATTTAATGTTCTTCACAAAAGTCAAAGAATTCATCCAAGGTAAATTCCCCTCCTCGATCAGATCTGAGACATTTGATTTTGTGATTTGATTCATTTTCAACTAGGGCTTTGAAGGCTTTGAATTTTTCAAATGCTTTATCCTTATGCTTTAGAAGCCCTATCCAACACATTCTAGAAAAATAATCAATGAACAATATAAAGTATTCCTCTCCACGAGGTGACTTTTTCCTTGATGGACCACATAAATCAGTATGAACAAGTTCAAGAGGCTTACTAGCTGATCCTTCCTTTTTAGGGAATTGCAACCTAGTTTGCTTACCAAATTGGCAGGATTTGCATATTGTATCTTCTGGAATGTTGGTATCAGGAAGATCATGAACAACTTGGAATTTGCTTGCTTTTCTTATTTGAGAGAAGCTTAGATGCCCCAATATTCTATGCAATAGCCAGTGTTCATCATTTTTGTTTAGATAGCATTGTTGTTGTCCTCCCTTGAGTATATATAAGTTGTTTGGAGTTCTTATACCTTTGATCACAGTTTCTCTTGTATCAAGCTCATGAACAACACATCCATTTGACCGAAATACTACTTCATTTCCTTGATCACACATTTGACTGACACTCAACAGGTTATGCTTTAGACCATCAACATACATAACATTCCCAGCCTTATCTTTTTCTTTAAAAGAACAAAACCTTCACGTTTTATGACAGTAGGAATGTCATTTCCAAATGATACCTTCTTTTCCTTTTCTAAGGCATTATATGACTGAAGTTTTTCTTTATCACCTGTCATGTGTTTCAAGCATCCACTGTCAATGTACCACTGATTTTATTGTCCCTCTGTATATAGGGCTATACCACATCTTTCTGTTTGTGGTTATTTATTTCTGCATATTTTGGGATTTAATAAAGTTTTCTCCTTCTGAGAAGTTTGCCGAAATTTACTTCTACATTCAAATTCTTCGCGACCAAAGTTGTTGCAGATAGGGGATTCTATTTCATTTTCAAGAAGAAAAAAGTCATTGTAGATCCATTTCATGATCCCCGTCACATTCCTCTAATTTAGTTCTTCTCTAATCATGATGGTCTTGTAAGAAACACATTGAGTAGCTTTGTGTCCAAAGTTATGACATGAAAAACATTGGCCATTAAAAAAGTTCCTACGATTATCGAATCTACTGACCTCGTGATTGTAGTTGCTATTGATATTCATTCTTGAAGCAGATTGAGTGTGATTTACCTGAGGTTTGTAGCTTCTGTTCATACTTGAACTAAATTGAGCCTGATTTACCTAGAGGTCTTCTTTATGCCTTTGTTGTCAATTGTCACACTGTTCATCGCTCTTTCTTGCATCAAGATAGCTTTTAGTGGAGGTTACCGACTTCTGTGCTTGGGATGCTTCTTCAGTATATCCAAGACCTGTCCCTATCAGAGGTGAATGCTGCACTTTGATAATTTCATTTAAGGTTTCTAATCCTTTAGTATATCTAAGGTTGAGAGCTTTTGTTTTCTCAATATCCTTTCTTAGACCCACAATTTCACATTCTAGTTTTTCATTGTGTTTTTCTCTTTCAGCAAGTTGGAATGTCAGAGTATCTATAATCATATTCTTTTCTTCTAAAAATATTTTGAGTTTAGAGATTTCTTCATAAAGTTCATCTTCATCTAAAGCATCTAAGAAATCATCATCTTCAAAAGCCATTAGAATTCTATAGTCATTACTATTTTCATCTTCATCACTATTTGATAAACCATCGCTATCTTCATGAGTATAGTAGCTCTTCTTACTTGCACTTTGTTTTTTATTCCATTTTGCTGATTCCTTACCTTTATCAAGCATATATTTATGAGGACATTTGGTAGCATAATGCCCGACTCTTCCACAAGCAAAACATTTGAAAGGTAGTTCACCTCTGAATCTCCTAAACACCCGTTGAAGGTTCTTGACAAAGTTTGATTCTTCCTCTCCTTCCAAAATATGTTCTAATTAATTGAGTTCTTCTCTTCCTGAGGCTTTGAATGCGGCTTCTCTCATATCTGATGGACCTTCTTTTCTCATTTCGAAAGCAATTAAGATTTCGTGTAGTTGTGTCATAGTAATAGTCTGAAGATCCTGCTTTTCTTATATGGCAGATAATTTTGATTCAAACTTAGTAGAAAAGCATCTTAAAACATTTTCAACTAAAGTAACTTGTTTTATCTCCTCACCCAAGTTCTTCATGCAATTAACATTCTCATCTATACGTAAGAAGTAACTAGCGATACTTTCATCATTGTGCATTTTCAGAGTTTCATATTGAATTTTAAGAGATTGTAGTTTTGCACGTTTTACATGATTGTCTCCTTCATAGCTTAGAAAGATCTTGTCCCATATTTCTTTGGCGGTCTTGAGCTGCATAACTTTGACAAATTCTGATTGTGGCAGAGTCCCCAATAATGTATTGACATCTGTGGCATTGGTTTCATATTGTTTTTACCTGTTGTATCTGTAGGAATTATTGATGGAAATGTATATCCTCCTTCCACAATTTCCCACACATCTGTTCCAAGAGATTGAAGATAGGTTGTGGTTCTTACCTTACAATAAACGAAGTTGCTCCCATCAAATATTAGTGGTCTTATGGATCCCTCTCTTTCGTAGTTGCTCATGATGATAGATCTTCCTTCAAGAGATCAAGCTTCTTCTGAAGGACCTGCTCTGATACCAATTGTTGGAAATAATACTGAGAGGGGGGGGGGGGGAATTAGTATTAGAAAGTCAATAATATTTCATTTCAATAATTAGATTCATATATGCTACTTTAGTTAATACAACTTGCATGTATACACAACTGTATTTAAGGCAACTAGCGTATATCCTGCAAACTTATGATTCAGTTAATTTATCATATGTTGATCTTTAATCAGTGCATCATAACCATATAAATAGTAACCAGGTGCAGTAAAACAAAAAAGACAATCACACACACATGAACACAAGATATAAGGTGGAAACCCAATGTGGGTGAAAACCACCTGCTGCAATCATCTCTATCTTCTTTTTAATAAGAAACTTATTTTTACAATTTTTGTATTGGTGTAGTCTTATACAAGTACGTAGGCTTCTACCTCCAGAAGGCTATAACCTTCTCTCATTCTCTAGCTTCTCCTGGAAGAGAGCTACAACCCCCTAGCTCTTGTACTAGTTGATATGTTTACTAGTAGGTAGGTGCCAGCCTATAGAAGGCTACAACCTTCTCTTTTCTTCCAAGGACTACATTTCATAAATTTTCAGACTAGATCCATCAATAACATCATTCAAACATCAAATATATCTGTATCGATCAATCTCCTTTGCACCAACCACAACTTGAATCAATCAATCACTTTTTAGAATGTTGTAACCAGAACATAGTAACTAGAAAATAGTAACAAGAACCCAAAACACTGTAACAACAACCAAAAGTAGCTAAAGCATATTTTATGAGGTATACGCTACTTCAATGTGTTGAACTTGTGTGCATACGCACTTTTCTCAAGGCAAACCTGCGTACAGATCTGCAAATCAAAATTAATATGTATACGTTGTTTTGATATGTAGAAATAGCGTGTATACGCGCCTTTTCTAAGTTGAACCTACGTACAGATCTATAAATGATGATTTAATCTTTACAACAATTCCAGACTTCAGTTATACCCATATCATCATATTTATAGTCTACAACATGTGCCAGTTATTCAGATAAAAGATCAAAACACACAAAGATACTTCACTTCAAGCCTTAAGATCTTGACCCATCATTAGATCTTATCCGAAGTAATCAAGCACTAAGTTTCATCCTTGATTCAAATCCAATTGTGCACCATAACCCAATAACCTATATTCTAGATCTTACCCTTCATTAGATATTCAATGCATGAGTGCTTTTGCCTAATGATATTCTCCTCCTTTTATAGTCTTAGGCCTTACTCAATACCATGGACCAAAACCATTTAGAACCAATACCTTGGACCAAATACATGGGGTCAACACTTCGGACAAGATACCTTGGACCAATACCAAGGATCAAAATACCATGGACCAAAACTAAGTTTTCCAACATGTACGCACCTTTCCTTCTGTGAAAGTGTGTGTGTATGCTATACGCGCCCTTTGGTCTATGAACTCACATGTACACGCACCTTGGTCAATGGGGAACTTGTGTATACCTCTATCTCTTCATTTTATGAGTCCGAACTATGATCTATCATCTGAGTGACTTGCCATCAAGGACAACGCCTGTGTCATAGTGTCAAATATATGTCATCATACCAACATAAATGAGGAGAATTTACCTCCTACAATCTATCTTCCTTGTCCCATTTGGGTTTCAACATTTAATCTTGGCAAAATTCCCTGATTTTCTCTCACAACGCTGCATCTAATGCACATTAGTACACTAGGCATAATATCTAGCTTTGACTCAACTCATTAAAAAAAATATAATAAAAACATGTAATAAGTTGTTAGATGAGTTGATTTGACTAATCTAGGAGGTGAATGAAGTGCCATATAGTTACCAAATTATGAGCATCATCAAACATCGTGAAACCACTTTTCAATGCTAGTTTAATCAATTATAAAAATATGAAAAAGATGGGGCAAAAGTTATAAATTTGGAAAATAAAATTGGTTTGAAAAGCTCATTTTGGTCCGTGGGTTTCCTGACAAGGTTATTCTAAGCATTTTCAGAAAGGATATTGGTCCTAGGATCAATCTCTAAGGTTATTTTGGAAATCAACCACATATGCTACCAAAATCCCACCAAGCCTCAAGCAAGTCAAAACCACAAAACCAAGAGCCAACACCAAGTACGAAGTCAAGCACCAACAAGCCAGCACATAATACCAAGTATCAAGGGATTTGGCACAAATTCAAGCACCAAACTACCGAGAAGTTTGCAAGGGAGGAGCATGGAGTTCTTATGTCATCGAGATATTACATATTCAATGGTGTATATAAACACCAAAGAACTCTTTTCCCTGGTTCATGTGGAATATTTCTCACTAAGTTTTAAAAAAGAAACATCAATCACAAGTGTTGAACACAAAACTCACCATGTAGTTCAAAATTGCCAAAGACTAAGGAAATGGAAAAAATAATATGTAATGAATGAAGTTGAGGTTTGATGTTGATGTAGATTTTTCCAGTGCCACCAAAACCTTTGGGGCTTAAGCGTTATTATAGTTTGTGGACACTTACGACATTGTGGTCGAATTTCTGAGAGATGATCTTTGCAAACTAGTTCTTGTAGTCTCATGGCGCAGCAAAATTGCATAGCTTTGTGCGACTCTTAACCTTATAGAGAAATGTCATATATTGTGAAGAAATTAGTGATTAAGTGAGAGAAAGTTGAGGTTGTCTATTTTACACATGCCGAAGGACTCTTTGGAAGGTTTCCTCCTGTGCCTTTATTGAGGGCATACCTGAAGAATTCAAAGAAAACCACGTAGGCATCATTGAAAGTGATTCCTTTGATATTGGAGCACCATTATCAATTCTTCCATGGAGACTATTGGATACCTATACCAATAGGTGTCATATTTCATGATTGGCAAATTCAAATATCAAATATGCTCTGCTTTGCTAATACAAAGATCACATATTTCCAAGGCAAGGCAAGGTGTGTATATGCCTTCATGTTTACTAAATTTTGATGGATGGTCCAACAGTCTAATCTGGATCATGCCATGTTTCAATTTTCTGTTGTAGAATAGAGAAAGAAGTCTGTCCAAACTGTTTA
>APFE030524885.1:48962-119295 GCA_000404065.3 Pinus taeda
ATGAAGTATCTAAATGGCCCTGTAACTCCAGCTGCTCAAACTCAAGATTTCAAGAAACCAATAGCCACAGACTCCATTGCCCAATGGACTAACATTATCTGCATACCTCCACTTTAAGTATAGAAAGACATCCTTCCAACCAAACATAAACCAAAACCTTTACTTCATAACTAGCCTAATATCTCCTCAGAACAGAGACAAACCTTAAAGAGAGAGCCCTCTCTGATTACAGCTGGGCTAGAAGCAGTAATCCAAAGATTGGTCAGTGGTTACCCCGGCCGTATTCCCTTGGGAGTCAAAGGGAACAACCTGGGTGTAAATTATATTTGTATATATTTTAGTAAATTTCATAAGAAAAGAATTAATTGTGGAGAAAATAGAATATCCTTATTTTGATTGTAAATTGTGGAACTTTATTTGACGTAATCAATTCAAAAATACGGGGGCAGTATTGTTCCATGATTCTTGTGTAAGATAAATGGTGATGTTTCTCTCTTTGTAAATTGCCTTTCCTTCAATGTTTTCATATGAATTCTCTTTCTTGATTATTTACAAGAAGATTATGAGTATAATTTATTCACAATACTTTGCTCTAGATTGTTAAGCAATATAAAATTTTTCCTTCCAAAATTAAATATAAAATTCATATTTGTATGCTTTATATTTAATTTATCTTCACTCTTATTCATCTCATCCATACCACAAATATTTCGTAAGATCTAGGAGTTTTCCTACCTCACCATGTTTTAGCTACTCTTTTTATTTGTTATTGGGTACTGAACATTCTTGTGACTCCATGACTAATGGACTTTTCCTTCACCCTCGAATCACAATTTTAGAAACCTATCTTTGATCTTCATATCTAGCCTAAAACCTTAGACAGTAATCGAAAATTCATACATAGTGATCCCTCACTGAAGCTATAAGGGCTAGATCCCATCTTTAAATTGGTTTATGGTCACCTCTGCAGTTTCTTATTCATCCTTGGAAAGATACGAAGTGCTAACATTCTAGAAATTATACTAGGGAGAAAGGTTTTATCCTTTCCAGGAAAGATCATCAAAGTTCCAATTTGACTACTCATAGTGGACAACAGTCAGACACATATGAAGGTTGAACCATTCACCTGGTGACTCTAATCAAGTTTAAGATGATCCAAAGAATCTATTAGTTCCTGTCAATCCCTCCAATCCCCAATGATCAAATGTACTCTTTCAAAGTTGTTGATAGGGTTATTAGGTCAAATTGTTATGTCTTCAAAAAAATTCAAATAAAATTTGATCATTGATCAGTTATAGGTTATTACTACTCCCTACATTTCTTGTTCAAGTTGTCATTTTGGTCATGTCACCACTCATTGTGATAAGTCATCAGAAATGTGTCTTGATCACCATCTCATTCATCATCTTATTGTCAGTCATGTTTCAAGGTTCAAATCATCAGTTTCATAATCCATTAGATGTCATTATTAGGTCAAGTCATCAAAATGGTCAAAAAAGAGTCATGGCATCACTTATGGTCAATCATTATGGGAGTAGTAATTAGGGGAAAAATAGTGTTCAAAGATATTTCAACATGTTTCAACATCCTCATTCATACTCCATATACCTCCCTCAATATTCCCTCATAAATCCCCTCATTCCATCGAAAACCCCATTTTTTCCTTGAGAAGATCCTTAAATCCTAAGTCAAAACCTATTTTTCCTTGGAAAAACTCATATTCCATATTGATATTCCCAAACTCTAGCCTTATCCCAAGGTCCCTTTGTATATCCCTCTAGCTGCATTTTCATTTGTTTATATATTGAAACTCTAGTCGAAGTCCATGCTTTATTAATAGTCCAACTCTAGTCATTGTTCCATTTTCCATTGAAATGTTTCAAAACATTAATAAATAATGTTAAAGTCTCTTTTAAGGGTGAAGACCCATATCACATATCACTCTTGGTGCATATCACATGAAAAATAAAATAATGCGCATCTTCCCTCCCAGATCGTGATCTTATTTCCATCCGACAGCTCTAAGGCCTCCCCCCCCCACCACCCCCGGGCTATGTTTCTCTTTATCAGCAAGGAGGGGGTCTGAAAAACGGTTTTCCCCACTACTATGTATTCTCCCCTCATCATTTTTCACCCCTCTATAATACCATACACTGCTCTTAACCCCCTCCAAAAGTGGTTTTCCTTGTTCCCGCCATAATCCACACTCTGGTCACGTCACACTCCATTTCCACTTCACCTCCACTCCCCTACTGCCACATATCACCCTTCTGCCTATCACTTCCCTTTCGACCAATCGATTGCAATATTGTCCCACTTGTGATTGTGATATCGCAAAATCCTTTCCTGTCGTTGATATCGCAAAACTCCTCCACCAATAAGTCCCATCACCCTCCTCCCTTGTCGATTGTAATGAGACTTGACCTACTGATTGCGATATCGCAATTAGTGATCACAAAATCTTAAGTTCACCTTCTACTGAAACCCCTTCCCACTCCCCGATGGAGATGTACGATTTCCTCTAGGCGCGATATGTTATGTATTGCAATTTTTAAATTTTCAAGTCTACCGTTTTTGTAAAACAAGAAAAATTAGTGTAAAGTCCCCTCTCTATATTTCGATTACGATACAGCATACGCCCATCCCAGATGCGAATGTGATAAGGATCAATGACCCAGATTTGATCGGTCGAGATCAAACAGCTCAGATCAACGGTTCACAATATTTCCCAATGGTCAAAAAGAGTCCATTTTCTATGCTTCCGGTCATAGTTTTCTCGCTTGTCCTTCACGTAATTTCTCAACTGAAAGACCATAGTCTCCATTCACAGAGCACCAGATTACTCATTTCTTCATTGCTCAGAGGAAAATGAGGACCTTTTCAGCAAATTTTAAGCAGAAAAAGGAGACAACATTGCACATTCATTACAACGGTTTTCAGAACCGAATGCAATAAAAGCTAGAACAACAATGCCATTCATCAGCACGTAGGATTAACAACAGTGTTTATTCAAGGCCTCAGTTACACCAGAATGCCCAAAACAACACCAGAGCTCAGCCAAATGAAATTTTTAGCTGTTTTGATCTATTTTGATGAATTTTTGTAACAAATATTGAATTTTGTTTCAAGATATTTTTCTGTAAATAATTGTATAAATACTTCATATTTTGAAGTATTGCGGGTTGGATGTTTATGAATGATAACTTGGAGCTAGTGTACATTTACAGTAATATAACAGAAAGTTGCATTTATTATCTTTGGATTCTTGTGGTATGTTTCTGTGACAATGTTTTCTCTTATATTTCTTTTCCTACCATCTCTATGCCTTTCTTGTGATCATCTCATGAGTTTTAAGTAAAATTCATAGGTTATATGCTCTATTTTGTTGATATTTTCATGCTATTGTTCTTTCTTCTTGATGAATGAATTCATGGTTACATGCCCATTCTTATCCTCTACCTTTTCATCTTTGCACAACCCTGAAAAGCTATTTTTGTCACTGATCATGCCTACCTTACCCCATTATATCTCTGCAATTGATCATTCGAAACCTTAGCCTAGTTCCTAGATCTATGTGCTTCATCCAGCAAACCATAAAATCAAACACCCTTGAGCTTAATATCTAGCCTAACATCTGATTACCATCTCTAGTCATTTCATTGGCTGTGAGATTCTTGAGAGAGCCCTCTCTCATTTGGTAGGGCTAGTTGCCAAGTCTAAATATTGGTTTGAGGTTACCTCCTTCGCTTACTTTCTCGACCTTGGGACACTAAGGAGTGCTAATAGACTCTATTTTCAAGAATTCAAATTCCAAAGCATCCATGGTGACTGCACCGTTCAAATAATTCAAAACTTGAATTTCCTAATCAATCAAAATGGAAAGGTATTTGGTAGACCCTATTTCTATTGAAGGTTTCAAAGAATATTGGGATGATTATGATGATGATCAAATTGATGAAGATTTCTCTAATTTATTGCCTATTTAATTGAAATCATGGAAAGATATATCTGAAGATAAAATTCATGTTTTAGAATAGTTTGTTGAAAAACTTGAGAAATATCTTCAAACCTTCGAGGTTCAAATTCAATCCCACTACTTTCAATGTCAAAATCATCCTTTTGAAAAAAAAATATTGTCGTAATGAGAAGTGGTAGTGTTGCCTTTTGATATTGAGATTGAGGAATATTTTGAGAATGGGTTTGATGACCCAAAGTTGAAACTATATGATGGAAAATAAAGCATATGTGAACAGTCCAAGAAAGATGATCAATTTAGAGAATACTTTGAAGATCAACTAATAAGCCATGTCTTTCATCATCCCGTAGTTGTATATATGGAGGAATGGTTCGCTACACAGTTCTGATTATGTTTCTGCTATGATGACCAAGACTACAATTAGTTTTCATTACACTTACATTTTTTAGTTTTTGTTTTACTGAAACATACTCAGGGAATCACAAGAAGTGTACAGCTAATTGATTAGTTGTTTTTTTATTTTTCTATTAATTGATTTTTTATGGGTATCAATAGCTTAAAGTAGGTAGGAGTGTGAATAAGCTCAACATTCTGAGCATCTTTTTCAGCTGTATTTTTCAAATTTTAGTTTTCAGTATATAGTTTGAGTTGGAGTTGGGTTTTAGTTTGGCATTCTGATTCCATTTTATATAAAGGATATCAGTTATAGAGGTTTGTTTTCTAGAGTGGGTTTAGTTTCGGTTCTAAACCCACTAGATCTGAGGTTCTTTTGTGCCTCATAGGGAGGATGCCATCCCCAGATCGAGTCAATGTTGGCACCCTATAATTTTATGCCAAATCATGAGCTTGTTTGCATATTTCATAGTGCTCATGGATTTAATGATTTCGTAGCGTCGCGCAGCTACTTGTCAATGTCAGTTTAAAAAATGAAAAAAATTATGAAAATGATGGGGAAAAAGTTATTAGAAAAAGAAATTGGTTTTTAAAGCTCATTTTGGTCCTCAGGTTTCTTGACAGGGTTATTTTATTTTTTTGCAAAAAAGATATTGGGCCTATGCTCAATCTCCAAGGTTATTTTGGAAATAAACCACATATGCTAATGAAATTCCACCAAGCCTTAAACGAGTCAAAACCACAAAACAAAGAGCCAACACAAAGCCAAAAGTCGAGCACCAACAAGCTAGCACACAAGACCAAATATCAAGGGGGCCAACACAAATTCAAATGCCAAACCACTAAGATCTTCGCAAGCGAGGAGCATGGATTTCTCATGTCATCCATACACTACATATTCAATGGTGTATATAAACATGAATGAACTATTTTCCCTGGTGCATGTGGGATATTTCCCACTAAGTTTTAAAAAAAATGTTGATCACAAGTGTCAAAACCTATTGATCACAAGTGTCATGTGAGAAACGCAAATATGAGGGAGGATTGTGCAGGTGTCGATTCTAGGAAGGTTTCCAAAACAACACTCACCATGTAGCTCAAAATTACCAAACACCAAAGAAAGGACGAAAATTATTTCTAACGAATGGAAGTAGAGGTTTGATGTTGATGCAGATTATGCCAGTGCCTCCAAACCCTTTAGGGTTTAAGCGTTCTTATAGGTTGTGGCCACTTACGACATTGCAGTCAAATTTATGAGAGATGATATTTGCAAACTAGTTCTTGTAGTCTCATGGCATAGGAAAATTCCAAAGCTCTGTGTGACTCTTAAGATTATAGAGAAATGCCAAATATTGTGAGGAAATTAGTGAATAAGGGAGATAAAGTATAGGCTGTGTATTTTACACATGTGCCAGAACTCTTTGAAAGGTTTCCTCCTATGCCTTTACTAAGGGCATACCTAAAGAATTCAAATAAAGCCACGCTGGCATCATTGAAATTGATTCCTCTGGTATTGGAGCACCATTATCAATTCTTTCATAGAGGCTTGATTACACAGAGTTATATGGTGCTGACATGGTTGTTTTTCCACAAGAATTTAAAAAAATATATTGATGAATCCAATGATGTTACTCTATAGGCCATTTTGGCAGGACTATTATCCTTCTCGATACACAATCTTGGAGTTTATAGTTCTGCATTTGTTTTCTAGTTTAGAGTTGTTCTCTTAGTGGAAGGAATGCTTTTTTATGCTATTTTCACAAGATTAGTTCAGGCCTACATACTATGGACTCTGAAGGGTTTCATGAGCAATTGTTAGAGATTAAAGCTCTTGCTACTTAGAGAAAAGGATGAAGAATTTCTCACACAGTTCAGGGGTATGGAGGTATTATATGTTTAATGGAAAAATTATTGTTGCCAATAATTTAGATCGTATGGATTTTTATATTGCACAATAATCAGTCATGATGAGAATGTTATTAAATATTCCATTGAGATCTATGAGTCTGTAAGTGATGCAAATCGTTTTATCAGTTTTAAAAAAAAAAAAAAATCTCTATGATGCATATATTTGTCTTGACCTTCGCTCTAAAGAATTGCTTATGTGTGTGATATTATACACATAGTATTAGCATCACAAGGTGAATCTAACGTCTATCTAAACTTGTAGCCTGTATTTCTAGAAATTACAAGGGTTAGAGGTTTTTGATGGTTATATGCTGATTATCACACACAATAGGTATTGTTGTTGATCATCATTGTATAAATCGCTCTCTAGAGATCCTTCAAGCTAATGTTAAGATATTTCAAATATTTGATTTGTCTTCCCAGGAACTACTTGCAAGTTAAAGGATGGTGTGTGGAGTAGGTAAACTTGCGATGCGGACAAATACAATCCCTCTAGCCTGAGAGAACTGGTCTAGCCACAAAGAAACAATCTAGTGAAAACTTCCTTAGGCTAGAATCAAATAAGAGGGTCTACCTCTTCGAACACTATTTTGCTTGGTGATGATCATGCTTCCTTAATCTAGCTACTTTTCATTTCCTTCCTTCAAATACCTGAAACTAGCAAACAAACAACAAAAACAAATGTGATAGCATGCAAATTACATTCAGACTACTTAAAAGGTCAAGGAATCTTAAGCCATCAAATGTAAGGTAACACTTAATGTAGGAAATCAATCAATAGTTATATTCATATAAGTTCAAAAAGTGATTACAACCAAAGCCTTGGCATTGCAAGTCTCCTCCAACATATCCAGGTTCCCACACCTCTGTTAGTATCTTATGGATAGCCCCAACAATGTAAGTTTTAAGGCTTATTCCCTTTAGTTCCAAACCAAACCAAACACACTATTCTCTCTCCACAAAAATAAACTAGAAAGCTGCAAATTATAGATATCTCATTGGTTATTCAAGCTCCAAAAAACACCAATTCAGCTTGGAAAACAAGGAGTTTACATAGCTTTGATGGAGGGAAGATGGTTCCTCTTATGATGGGAGAGGGCTTATCTCTTTGGTTTGTTCCATCTTAATAGGGGAAAGGAGCCCAAACTGATTTCCTTGGCTCCATTCAGCCCAACCATTTACTAGACTTCCATTACGAAGCTTCTAGACCTAGCAGCTTTGACTCCATATTTAAAAAACTTGTCAAAAGAGGATCAGCATGACTCATAAAAGGCTCATTTGTGTTGTACAATGCTAGGCTAAGTTTTAGACTTCTCAAATCAACGCAAGGAGGAAATGGGTCATTAGCATCAGTCTTGTAAACTCGGGTGAAAGGAAGATTCTTGGGAAGTGATGCAAAAAAGAAATATTTTGCTCATGAAGAGGGACATAATGGGAGTCTCTTCATGATCAGAAAGCATATAGGTTTCACTATAGAGGTCCTCCAGGATCGAGGAACAGGGAGTACAGGGACAGTGACAAAATGTTTGTAACAGATGCCCCTTAAATCATGAAGGTAAAACTAGAGTGAGGGGTGAAATTCTCTACAAGCATATGTGGGGAGCCGAAGTCTGTCGTTGGAAAACCTGCAAGAAAGCATAGATACATATACATCATTGAAATTCTAACAAATTATACATGAATCGTGGTATGGATGCAACCATCCAAATAGAGATAATATAAATGGACCCAAGGCATGGGCACAACCATCAAATAAAGACGATCAAATCGAAACCAAGGTATGGTCACATCCATCCAATAATGAGAAGGATCACATACAACAACTCATGGTATGGTCATAGTCATCCATCTGAGAGAGACGTGTATATTGGTATGATCATATCACATCACCTTGCAACCTCGACTTTCGTAATATGAAACCAGGGTCTTGCGTTCCAACACGACCTGATCAAAGTACAAATTCTAACATGTGAATAGATGTGTTGAGGTCGAACATGCTAGACAATCACTTGATTACCGGTCACTGATGTGAACTGTTAACAAGCACAAGAGGAACCACCAATAATGACAATGGTTCTCAAGGTACCAACAACATAGTCCGTGGAATGTGAATAAAGGAACTAAATTTGAGCACCCGTAAAATCACCCAATCGAAAGCCAATGATGTGAATTTGTCATCGACTATGAAGAACTTGCCACTAGGGCATGCAAGCTCTATGGTACTGGAAGGGAGTCTCTCGGCCAACTTCCTGGATAATGAGTTGAAGTCAATAGGAAGTGCCCATGTCGAAGGAGGGCCATGATGTATCCCACATCATTGAAACGAGACAAAAGGATGCAATGTTCATGGATGATACAGAGGATTAGGAATGAGTGTAACTGCAGAAGGACAACTCTTGAACACATTGGCAACATGACTCCAGATTTTGGCAGCTTTTGGATCCATAGGATCGGAGGTCATGATGACATGGCAGAAATCAAATGGAAGGAAAAAAATGAATGGCCCAACCCAAGAAAGTAAACAATGAAGTGAGGATATCCCAACCCAAAACAGAGCAGAAAGTGTCATGTTCAAGAGTGAGATGCTGACACAACTGATAGAATTTCCCATTTTCCGCCACCATTTCTGGCAGGTACCCCAATTATTTGTTATCGCAAGCTTGAAGGGGATAACATGTTCTTGCACTGTAATTCCATCCTTCGGATGATTCCAACCTAGTAACATTAATGAGCCTTAGGAAGGAGAAGCTCATGTTCGTCATGTTGACAAATCCGATGTCATTTAATGTTTTAACAAGTCCGACAAAGGTGTAAGTCAGTATCTTTTTAATGTTTAGAGAGTTTGAAAAAGACACTAAAAAGAAAACTCCACATGGTCCATTTTCGTACATTAGTGTCTCTTGAGCCCGAAAAGGTAGAAAATGTTACTTGAGAGAACCTCTTGACCATTTAAGTCAAGGAGTACCTTTTTAATAAACAATTTATCCCACCCAAAAAAGGGGTAAACATATATTGGGTAAACAACATTTCATAGCCTTTAACGAGTTCAAAATGATAAGAGCTCAACAATCTTTTCATGTTTACAGATTTGGAAAAGCGATTGAAAGTGGACCCCCTGTTTTTATTCTCTTTAACGAGTTAAAAAGGGAAAAATACTTGGGAATATTTTCATTTGAGTTTTTACGAGTCAAGAAAAGAGCTTAAATGTGACTCCAGTACCACCATCAACAATCTATCACCTGTCACTATGCAAGAGGCAAGCATATTGTCCAATTTATGAGGTAAAATAGATGAAAAGTACTCTTAAAAAAACCCTAAAATATCATTAAAAAAATGAATAAAAGGGGGAAAGTAAATAAATTTTACCATTTTACCTTTTTACCTTGTGTGGAGAAATTTTCACCCATTTGTGCCCTAGATTTTTTGGATCATATTGTGGCAGATCAAGGAGGCCATTCGATGATCCGTTAGTTGCAGATAAGAGTTGAGACCCTTAGCTTCATTTTTATGCCTATTTTTTTTGTTTTTAACTATCTTTTGGATTTCTGGAGGAGATCTTAGCGAAAAAAATTTGCCCTCAGTCGGCGCGATTTCCAGGCATGGGATCACGCCAATCGAGGGTCATTAACACGATCAAGTGCACTATCAACGCTACTATTTTTAAAACAATTGTGCCGACGCCATAAATATAAGAAAATCGGTTTTTTTCTTGGTTTCTCCACTTTGAATCTGAATTTCTTCAAGCAAGGGTGAATGTTGACTTGAATTTATGATTTTTGCAGGAAAAACACAACAAAAAATGGTCGATTAGAAAGAACATGATCATGAGGTGATCAATTCACATGCATTGGCAGACCCAAACTATTTAAATGCACCAAGGAACTGTGGGATCCTCAAATTCTTCCTCACACTGGGTCTTTGGGCTCAACCTGAGCTCCTGCAATATTTGATCAATCTTTGGGACATTAACCAAGAGATATCTATGATCTGGGACTAGGAACTCGATTTAGAAACTTTTGACATCTATTTCATCACTAGACTGTCCTAAAGAGGGGAATCAGTCAATCTGTATGTAGCCAGACCTATTGGGGAAAGTGTGGACATTTTTCTTGTAGAACATTGCCCAGAAGCACTAAAATCAAAAAGCAGCAAGGTTGATATCACGAGTGTTAACAACCTTGTATTGAAAACACTTCTCTTGACCATAAATAGAGTGGTTGGGGCTCAGCCATTACATGAGTCCAACAAATCCAAATTCCAATATGCTATAGACTGTATGGCACCAACTATCTTTAACTGTACAGAATCCATCAAGGTAAACATGAAGCACCAGTTATCGAAAGCCAAGGTAGGAAACCTGAAGCAATTCAGATATGTTTCTGTTCTAGTGACCTTCTGTTTGGAATAGATTCCACTATTTCACCCAGCTTGAAGAGCTGAACCCGCCACTTCCATGAGACCCACGGATGGTCCATTGGAGTGAAATGATGCCTAGAATCACTAGGGGGCCAGCATATGTCATACAAGCCCACCTTCTTTTCATGGCTAAGGCATCACCTAGTCATAGTATAGGATTGGTCATATAGCGGTACTGACTTCCGTGGTGATCTAGATATGCCGCTCCTAGAGGGAGAAGATTATGATGATGGAGGTAAGCAAAAAAATTTAAATTTTTGATTTTTTATTGTTTTTGAAATATATCCATTCATGACATTTTTTATTTTGTAAATGCAGATGTAGGACCAAAGTGACCAATCGGGATGTCCCCGATCACTAGATGCGTTGCTCAGTAGTTTGATATCCCTTCTTATCATGAAGGAGTTGATAATGAGAATGAAACCGAGTGGAATCTTGAGGGATTGACCATAGGTATCCCAAAGTATGCTCGGGTGGGTGACATCCCATGCCAATATCAGTGTAACACAGTGGGGGTATCAAACTAGATCTGCCAACTACTGACTTCTGTAGTACAAGTAGTGATGTGCTATCATGAGCACCATGGTGAGTATTCCATAGGTTTAGCATTTTATAGTTTTGAGGCCTATGAACCACTGATGTACTTTTGAACACATATATTACTTTTTGGGGTTTTGATGTATGACACTCAAACATTATCAACATACCGAATCTGCCAACTACCGACTCATGTAGTGCGAGCAATGACATGCTACCATGAGCACCATGCTGAGTATTCCATGGGTTTAGCATTTTATAGTTTTGAGGCCTGCGAACCACTGATGTACTTTTGAACACATATATTACTTTTTGGGGTTTTGATGTATGACACTCAAACATTATTGACATACATACATACATATATATATATATATATATCATGCTTACTATGGTACAAATGTTTTGCTTTTTCACATATTTCACAAATGTATATCCAACACATAATTAGCTAATGCATCTGTTAATGTATTCATATGCCTAGGAATATGATGATATGTGGTGTAATCAAAATTTATTTCTAAGAGACGAATACGTAATACATTCTCAATATCTGAGGGTTTGTAATGGAATATTGCTCATTGAGTTGAAGAACAATGAGTTGTGAATCAAGGTTGACAACCAATTCCCGAGTGTCAAGAGCAATGGCTTCTGACAACAATTCGATAACTGTGCTATACTCAGTAATGTTATTATTTGTTTGACCTAAAAAAATACCTTGAACATCAATAAACTCACCATCGGGATCATAAATGGCCCATGCAAAGGAGGATAGATTCTGGGTACTACAACAAGCACCATTAGCAAAACCAATGTGAGGATTCATAGACATCTGCAAAGCAGGCGAAGACATAGTAAGCAGGAAAGTTTCTTGAAAAACAACACACCAAACCATACAACACAAAAATGAATAACACACTATTGTACAAAAGTATCCATGCAAGATGACTCGGGCATAGTATTTGTTGAGATACAACCCATTACGTGGCTTATCTAAGGGATTTCCCTCATAATTAATCATCTCATAGGTCCCTCTTTGTAACACACATTTAACAATGTAGGGCCCATGCCACATGGGTTCGAATTTAGCTGCCCCCAGTTTATCATTAGCTTGATCATATAGTAAAACCAAATCACCTTCAGAAAAAGGATGAGGGGAGACTGACTGATCAAAATGAGACTTAACCCGCTTTTCCTATTCTTCAATGACTACAACAACAAGATGGCGAGTTTCATCGAGTCATTCTAAGTACAAGAGGCGCTCTTCTTGAGGTGAGGTTTCAAGGAGTAGTTCGATGGCCATCTTGAGTGAGGGAATTTCACACTCAATCGGTAAAGTTTCTTCCATACCAAAGACGAGTTGGAAAGGTGTAAATCTAGTGGCATCTTTGGTCGAGGTTTGGTAAGCCCACAAAGCTGAAAAAAGCATGAGATGACAATTTGACTTGTGCATACCAATGGTGCGCTAAAGCATCGTAACCAAGAATTTGTTCACAGCTTCAACTTGGTCATTATCTTGAAGGTAGTATGGGGTCGAACGATCGTGGTGAAAGCCCAACATAGAAGTCAACTTAGCCATCATGTAATCACAAAAATGGGAGCCACGGTCATTGACAATGGCATGAGGAACTCCAAACCAGGAAATAATGTGATTGAATAGAAATTGAGCTATGATTTTACCATCAGCAGAATATGTAGGCATCTCTTCGGCCCATTTGGTGAAATAATACACGACAATGATAATATAACCATGCCCCCCAGTTGAACGAGGGTTACATGTCATATAGTCAATGCCCCATTTGGCAAAGGGACCAAGGATAATAACGGGGTGAAGGTGAGTGGGTGGGGCACGGATTTTTTGCTGATAAATCTGGCACTCATGGAATTTGTGAACAACAAGGATGAAATCCTTGAAGATGGAGGGCCAGAAATAACTAGCATGGAGTATCTTTTGAGTAGTAGCATATCCAGACATATGGCCGCCACATGCGCCAGAATGACATTCATTCAAGTCTCTCTCAACCTCCTCGAGATTTAGACTTCGGCGAAGAATTGAATCAAAACCAATGCGGTATAAAGTATCTCCAATGATGTGGTAAGGATGGGATTGACGCCGAATGCATTGGCAATCATCCTTGGTCAACATAGATTGGAAGATGGATGTTTGGAGATACACGATGATATCACTGTACCAAGGGTCGAGAGTTCTAATAAAAAAAAGAGTCTCGTCCGGGAGCTGCTCATGAGCACCAGTAGGAAGAGAAGCAGAGGGAACCTGAGAAAATAAACTTTGTGAATACAAGTGATTTCTTAGATTTGGCAGTAGTGAATACCAAATTCAATTCCTAGAGGATGACTATCCACTTGGAATACTTTCCCCCAAGAAACTGACGAATCAGGCTGTAATTCATGGGGTTACACTAGGAAATCACAGTCATAGTGCAAAGAAGAATGTAATGCCAAAAGAATTGAATACCCTGAATGACAGCCAAAGCCAAATTCTCAACATGAGCATAACGCGTCTCAGTATCGAGGAGATTCTGACCTTTATCATCGTCTTGCACCAGCACCATAGTGATGGTACTAGAGGATGGAGCTAGATAAAGGAAATAATTGCAATGATAGTTCAGAGGGTGCAAAAAAGGAGTGGTAATGAGGACAACCTTTAAATCATCGAAACATGTTTTGGCAGCCTCATCCCAAACGAATGGCGTTCCTTGAATAAGAAACTGGGTGAACCCTAAAGCTAGCTCAACATAATTCAGTACAAAACAACAGAGGAAATTTGCCTTCCCTTGCAGTCTCTGTAGTTGATGTGACGAAGAGGGAGGTGGTAAATTACTAATAACCTCGACTTTAAGAGGATCAAGATGAATTCTATCTTTTGAAACAATAAAACCAAGGAGACATCCAAATTCAATGTAGAAGACACACTTATTTGGATTCAGCCGAATGTTGTAGTGTTGACAAAAAAGAAATATTTTCCAGAGATGATCAGGGTGGTCATGAAACTTACATGAATGAGACAGAAGATCACCCAAATAAGGCTAAACGATGTTTTGAATGTCATGGAACGCATAAGGCATCGCTCTGAAATGTAACCCCAACATTCCTAAGGCCAAAAGGGAGCATTTTATATGCAAAAGTCCCGCACGGATAGATAAAGGTTGTCGTATCTTGATCAGCCGGTGTAATGTTTATCTTGTTGTAACCAGAAAAACCATCCATAAAGGAAAATTTTTCACTCCCAGCGCCTTCATCAATGATCTAGTCTATGAAAGGAGTGGGGTAATTATCCTTTGGACAGGCACAATTCAGGTCATGTAATCAACGCAAACGTGAATAGCGCCTTGTTTCTTTGTCACCGGTACGATATTAGACACCAAATATGTAAGAGGGATTGGATACATAAATCCAGCTTTAAGAAATTTTTCAACTTCACCCTTGATGGCTGTCACTTTTCTAGGGTGCACTGGACGAAGCCATTGGAAAACAGGATTCGCATGAGGGTAAGTCAAAAATTTGTGCACCACTATACTTGGGTCAATGTCGACAATTTCCTCATATGACCATGTGAAAACATCTTAGAACTCTTGGAACAAATCAGTATAAAGCTTAATCTCATCACGAGAACAAGTTACCCCTATATGGACATTTTCAATGACACCAGGCTTAATAGAAATATTAGCATTGTTTGGGTAATGTTACACATGTTCCCTTCCGACCAAAATTCATGAGTCATGATCAGCATCTGAAGTGGTTGGGTCGTGAACCAAGAAAAGAACTTCTCAAGACAAGTAGACATGACCGGCGGGCCAGGTAAGAATGAGGAACAATGATGGGTTTCGCTCCAAGGTACTTCCTCTAGAGACATTACTTCCATGATACCTTCATCACAAAGAAAAGTATCCACTAAGGGATTGGGAGATTCTAAAGAACAAAGCCACAGGGATTGAGAATATTTTTCGAGAGAGACACTCAAAACAAAATGATCAGAGGATACCGAAGTCGAGACCGAAACAATCTCCACATATTTAATTTTGGCAAGGCTTAACGGCATAACCTTTCCCCTTGTATCAACAATATCGGGTGATGGAATGACCTAGGGATTAGATTTGACTGAGATCATATTGACAAAGGCAACATGCGGATGTGGGAGTGTAAAAATACCCATCAGGGTGGGATTTTTAAAATGTCCTGCCCCCACACTTTCATATGGAGCACCAGTGTGCTTGACATAAGGATTATTGCCATCCGAGGAGGAAGAGGCAAAGAAGGATAGTTGGTCAGCTATTAAAATCTTCCCTTGATGGGGAAAATGAATCATGTAGAAAAGGGATGAGGCTACAACATGCATAGCATGGGTCCAACTTCGTTCGAGTAGAATACTATAGTTAACATTAGCGTTAACAATATCTACTTCGACATGTACAATCATACCATCCAAAGTAATGGCAAGGTTAGGAATGACACTGTATGGTCAAGAATCCCTCCCATCAAAGGCTTCCAAAGTGCTAGGGGATTGGTTCAAGGTATGAGAACCAATTTCCTTCCAACAAGTGACAGACATGACGCAAGTTGAAGCACCTTCATCAATAATGGTCCTATGAATGGTTTTCTCATTTATGATGACCTAAATGAGAAAGGAAATCTGATGAGATAAGCATGGAACATGGTTTTACAAATAAAAAAAAATGAGATAAGAGTCAGTTGGATCAATACATCCAATAGTCGATAGTAATTCTTTCTGCTGATACGAACAGCTTTGAAGGACCTTGAGAGCAGACATAGCTGAAGGCACCTGAGCCAAATGCTCAAAAATATTATAATGTTGACCGGAGCGAGAATTCAGATTGTACGAGGAATTTCGCAGCACACCTCGAGAAGGTGGTTGAATGGCAGAATCAGGATTAAGTCGCTCTATATGGAGAGGACCAAACTTGATGGGATGGAGGACGATGGGGTACTTTCTTTCTCTTTCCCTATTGTCGGGGTAGGTGTTTGATAATATTTTGATCTCGTAGCCACATTGATAGGATTATTCATTATGAACACATGGGAACCGCAAGAAGAAAATGACTGAGGTTGTTCTACCATTTGGATCTGATGGGATAGAAAGGGTTCTTTCAGGATAGTGAGGGTACCTTTTAGAAAATGACTAACTTCATATCATCGAGGACAATCTTTAGTATAGTGATCCTCCTCACAGATGAGGCATGGATACTTGGGCTTCCATTGAGAATCATCACTAGCATATGACTTAGGAGGGCCCTGTTTTAGGGCATCATCTTTACCCTTTCCTTTGCCCTTCCTTTTACCTTTAGAGAATTTATCCGCAGCAGTAAACTAGACAGTGTGAAACTCTAAGGTTTTTTCAAGACCAGGAGAATTTTGAGATGAATTGTTGGGAGCAATGTTTGAGACCGACTTCTTTTAGGAAGAAGATTTTGTGAGGGTCTGGGACATTGAACCAATTACTCCATCAACGAGAGGTGTAGCTGGAGACTTGGATGTCATCAGATCAGATGATGGTCTAGGCACATCAGGTAACATATCATATAACATGCCAGATTGTGAATAGACGAGGTCTAGATACGGGGCACGCGCGATGGCTTGTTCCTTAGTGACACACCCACCCATAGAAATGTCCTCAGAAATTTTGTTGATGAATGATTTGGTGAACCATTTGATCAACAACTAATCAAAAATATCAAACTTGATCAGGTGACATCAATGTCTCCATTCATCGATGTGATCAGAGATGTGGGTCGCAGTGTCTTGCTTGAGTGACGTTAGCATATGGGTGCCAGTTTCATAGCAAACCAACAGTTGGAAATGTGTGAGAAATTCCATAGTGAGAGTGTTAAAGTCATGACAGGCACCTCGAGGAAGTTTGATCTACCACTGGGCTGCATCACCTGTGAGATTTCATTGGAAAAGCCATAGATGAATGGAATCATCAACATACGAATTTCAGGAGCACCAGAGGTGATATGTCATCACGTGGGCTTCTGGATCCTCTTTCACTTTTCCTTCAAAATTCAAACAATCACTCGGAATCTTAGATGGAACCAAAGGCTAGTATGGAAAATGAAGAATAGAATCATTCGTGAGTCTAGACACATCTGGCAACTCCAATGTGGCCAAGAATGACAATTGCGTATTGAAAGGCATTTGAGGCCTATGAGTGGGCCTAGAGTGTAGAACCCATCCTTCTTGGGAAGGATTTTGTCCCCATAGTGGAGGGTTTTGTCCATGTGGCATTTGATTTTTCCCCCATTGTAGGTTACCTTGCCCATAGGAAGGATTCTCACCTTGATAGCCTTAAAACTATCCAGTCATAGCCTGTTGATAAGCAACATACAGGTTAAAAGGTTATTGAGCTTGTTGACCTTGGACATATGGATTTTGCACCTGCTACCCCTAGGCGTAAGGGTGTTGAACCTATTGCCCCTGGACATAAGGGTTTTGTGCCTGTGGTCCTTGGACATAAGGATTTTGGACCTGTTTCCCTTGGACATAAGGATTTTTGGCATAATGTTATAGGACTTGACCTTGACCTTGCCCTTGCAAAGGTTGACCCTTTTGATATGAGTACAAGGGTTGTTGTTACCCGGGTTGACCTTGTTGCTGCAAGGTCTGGCCTTGCTACTGTAAAGGTTGTCCTTGCGACTATAGCAGTTGACCTTGTGAAGGCATAGGTTGGGAAGGGGTAGGAACATACTACATCTGCGGCTACAAGATTTGTTGCGACGGTTGCAAGGGTTGCCCCTGCGGTTGTTGCAATTTTCCTTGTTGCTGCACTACCTACCCTTGCTGTTGCGAAGGTTTACCTTGCTCTTGGAAAAGAATTCCTTGCTTCTACAAGAGTACTTGGACATTTCCCTGAAAGTTCTTGAACCGGATGTGGCCATATCCACCAGGCACAACAAACAGACCACACTAAACACAAGGTCCAGCTTGAGGGACGTAAGGCGGATGGACCATCGCTTGCGAACCATGTGGAACATAATAATTTTGGTATTGAACTTGAGCCACATATGGTTGTTGGTACTAGACGTTACTTGACCCAGAAGGACCAACAAGGTTCAGCAGTTGATAATGGACATTACTCGATCTAGTAGGACTAGTAGAGTTCAGAATAGCACTAGAAGAGGGCTGGTTCATTTAACCTTGTGAGCTTGTAAGCCACTCACATTAGTTGTTCTAGACATCATAGAAAAATTCATTTTATGCTCCCCAATTAGTGGCACGGACTGTCCACTTACTAGAGGGATCGAAGAACTGACAAAGACTTGACTTGAAATTGTCGATGTAATCGGATGAGTAACTTGGATCGACGAAACAAGTTGATTCAGAACGATGGTTGCACCAGAACTAAGGTGACTGTAGAATGCACCATCAGCTGAGAGGTTGGGTTCTGAATGAATGGACTTGAGGTAGGCATAGTGCCAGACGACCAAATAGGGTTGTGATATAACGACGAGGCTCTAGGGGTGCCTATCACCAACTGAGCTAACGAAGTGTAATCACGAGGTAACTCATGATAAACACTAGTCGAAATCCCTCCAGCGTAAGGGAAACCTTTAAGAAGGAATGGATATACTTGCTCATCGACAATGTGAGGAGTGTGTAGTAGACACCTTCGAATGATGCATAGAGGAGACTGGGATCTTGCCTTCTGATTCCATGGGTGGAAACAAACGAAGACGGACAACCGAAGATGTTCAAGGGGATAATTCCAAAGGAATACTGGGTTGATCGTACAGACTATATCGATGATGCAGTGATATCACAACAAGATCGAACAAAGGATTTGGAGGATAAACAACCAATCCTAGCTAACTTTCATAAGTCAGCAGACTCTTAGGAGTCTCGATAGGATTATCCAGATATTTCAAGCTAGATTTGTAAGGTGACCCAGTATCCGAGGGAGGAGGAGGACATGATGAAAAAGTTGAATACTCAGAACAATTCCAAGTTCAACACCTTGATCCCCAAGTGACTATGGAAGTTCACAGAAAGGATCCTCAGATGATCTTTCAGACGGAGGAGAGGAAGAGGAACTGGGTGAACCTGATGGTTCAGCCACGATGACTTTGTCTCAAACAACAAGGAAAGAGAGATTAATTTTAGGGGTTTTAAAGTGTATTTAGAGGTATACTCACGATGTGGTCTAGAAAAAGACTAACAAAAATGTTAAGTGATCGTGAGCAACAATTTTAACACACTAAAACAAACTAGTGCCTTTACATGTTTTAAGAGGCGAGAAAAAATCAAAGATGACTCTATCACTTTCGGTTTGAAACAAGCTCGAAAGGACAAGCGCTCAGTGATTTTTTTTATTTAGGGAGTCAAAAATATCAAAACAACTACTTAGGATAATCTAGGCAGAAAGGATTGCCAAGTAACCGTGAACTGCAGAATACCTCCCAGTAAACCGAGAAGTATGGGCAGGCAATCTCCCCGGATGTTGTGTTCGACGTATCACGTTTACAACTTGGCAGACTCGGCTTCCAACAGATAAAGGATTTATAACCTAGTGGGGTCTCCCTTTATATATGTCGCAGTACGGGAGCACAAGCCTATACTATCGTTGTCTAGTGCTGAAGCGAATGACATCTGCTAGGTTTAAAGACACTAGAACACTTCTCTAGCCTAGAACATCTAAGTGTGAGCATTAAGTTTCAAATGCACCTTATGTTAATTGAATACATTTTAATGTTTGTCTTGAAATTATGTCTCAGTTTCTAGGCCTTATCGATGTGACTTGAAAAAAATCCTATATGCATCTAAATGAGACAAAACCCTTTCAATTCGATGAATGTCTACACTAATGAGAGTAGAGAAACCAATCAATGCAAAAAACAATCAATTGAAATCAAGATGACCTTTTCATTGCTTTGCTTTAGAAAACAAAACAATGAAAGTTATTTCCACTTCTTGTCTTTCCTATCAAATTCACTTCAAGTAGTCCTTTCAATGGTAAGGAGAATTCATTTCTTTTTTAATGCAAATGACGATGCAACTCTAGTTTTCAATGATGCTAGCTAATGTAACATATTGATTCAGCAAACTAGAATTATGTATTTTCAATGGAATGATAAGAGAATTTTTCACATACACTTCAATTAAAATTCTCGAATAATTAACATCAATCAAATACAAAGCGCAAAAATAGAACTCTTTCCAAACCAATGATGCAAAGACTCAACCAAAAACAACACGAGAAGTGTAATCTATGCCTAAAAAGAGACACTTAATCAAGGGAAGAACAAATGAAACTTTTCAAACTTGTTTAATTGAAATCAAAGCAATAAAAGGACTAAAGAACAAAATGCATGGAGCACCTAACCAACAACTTGACTTGTTGAGCACACTAACAGCTGAAAGGAGGATGACCTAGATGCCCTAGGGCCACTAACCATCCAAAGACTCCAAAAATCAAATAAGGAAAAGGAAAACAAAAAAAGCACACAAACAAAGCTAATGAAGTTTTCCAATCAGGGAGACACAGGTAAAATAGGCTAGGATGCATAAAATTTAGAGGGCAAGGCACACTGGTTGTTAGTGTTAGTCTTGTCATACTGCCATCAGTGATCAAAATCTGCTCTTTTGCATTTGCATAATAAGAGTCCCATACTGCAAAATTGTTCATCATTTCATTAGGTCATGGATCCACTGATGGTTGAGGTCACTTCAGTTTTCCCTCATGAAATATACTAGTCGATCCTCTTTTCTATAGTCTTCAGTCATAGTTCATTTTCATTCTGCAGTTCATTTCATTAGGTCTTAGGGTTTGGTCTCATTAGGTTTTATGGTCCCACCAAGGTCAAAATTTGATGATTATGTGCCAATAATTATCAGCAAATTCATAAGTTATTATTTCGAAAGCCTAATGTAGTTCTCACCTCAAAACTTGTTTTGAGGTGAAAACAAAGTATTTTGTTTTTATCTTCATTTCTTATGTAATTTTATGTTTACATGTATAATATTGGTTCCCATCTTCTCCTAAGCATATAATTATGTTTCCAAGCACCTGCCACTACAAAAATCAAGCCATCATGAGCACCAATTCACATGCAAAAGCAAAAGAGAAACAAGCACTCAAACCTTAAATTCCTCTCCCACAAAGCTAGGGTTGGCTATGGGAGCAAATATATCTAAGGAAAGCAGCCATGAGATATGTCAAAAGGTATGAGGCCATTTCATATCATCAAACATCATGTCTCCATCATTTTTCAAGAAGTCATTCCAAGGAACAAGCCATTCACCACACATAAGGGACGATTTTTCTTCAAATTGTGTTTATGAGCAAGAAAATATGAATTTGACAAAAGTGGCAAAGGTTTTTGTCCATCATAGACCCAAGAATAAAAACCTTGTTCAGTTTGTACACAGGTGTCATGGCTTTAGAGAAATGTCAAAAATATAGTTATTACAAGAGAGTTAATGCACTTTTGGAGTGACCTTGGGAAAATCAATATTTCTCCTAGCCGGGTTGACCAAATGACTTGCTTGATGAGTCAAATGATAACTAGACACAAAGAGATTTTCAATTATCTATCATGAGCTCAATTTGGAGTTCAGGAAGACGTCCAGACGTTTACTAATACAACACTCTGCATTTTGGCAACCTCATTCTGCACATTTTGACCAGTCTTGGGAAATTGGGCTTTTGACAGGGAAAATGAACTCCAAATTGAAAAATTTACAATGCTCTGGAAATTAGACTCGAAAATATTTTCAATGAGATATCCCATGCTCAATTTGGACACCAGGAAGGCCTCCAAAAATGATCTGCAAAAAGGCATTGCACTTAGGGAGAGGGCACTCCGCTTAGAGCCTAGCGTTGTGCGTAGGGCAGGGAGCCTCAAAATCACTCCAAATTGAAAATTATCACCAAATTGCCTCCAATTTTACCTTTTACAAGTAAGTTCCCTCTCTTCACTCAATGTTTCACTTGCATGTTGGATATTTTGGACCTCTCCTCCACTCCTAGTATTAAACCCTAATTTTCCTCTATAAACCCTAATCAGTTTGTCTATTCCATTGCCTAGCATGATAACTCAAACTCTTTACCCATTATTTCCTTCACCTTCATCTACATCTCATTCCCCAAAATCCTCCCCTCACTCTCATATCTTATGCTCTGCCCATAACCATATAAAATTCACTCATCCCTACAAACCCTAGAACATACCAATCATCTCCATTACATTGTCCCATTTACATTGTCATGAATGTGCAAACTAATAGAGTTGATTAAATCATGGATAGAGGTGATTATGACTATGATGAGGAGATAGCAAGTGACAGTTCAACGGAAAGGAGAAGGCAACAAAGAAATCCTCATAAGGGAGGCAAAATCACAAGAGAGGGAAACTATCAAAGATGTCATTAATCAAGAGAAAGAAGCCCAAATAAAAGCTTTGATGGAAAACTTAGAGAGAGATAAGTTTGTCATCACTTACCTGGAAAAAGAAAACAAACAACTAAGTCATAACAGGTCCTCATGGAACTTGAGCTAGTGAAGACAAACAGGCAAAGTGAAAAAGAGGCTTATGTCACTTTGACTCCTATCGAGCAAGAAAATGAACAAGATAGGGAAACTTGGCTTGAAAGAGACAACCTACATCTTGAAAGGCTCACTGGCAAGGCCAATAGGGATAGGAAAATGCTCAAACACATGGCATACCATTACATGGCTTGTAACAAAATTTGTAACATGAGGATTATAAAGTTAAAGGCTAGGCTAAGGAGAGATTTGTAAGGCAAAAAGGAGAAAGATAGATTAAAGATGTTGACTGAAGCCTCCCTAGCCTATCAAATTCGTTGATGGTGGTGTCTCATGCCAAATTTGTGCAGCTTTTGAAGAAATTTTGTCATTTTGAAATTTTGGAAATTCAAAACATAGAAAATCTACCCAGGGGAACCCAATGGACAAATGGCTTGCATCTTTGGATTCAAGGCATCAAGGACATGCACCCTAGCAATTTTCAAAATTTTTGGAGCAGAACTGGTCCACCAAAAGGTCCAGAAACACCCCAAAAATGACCTTTCTACCTCCTTTTGGACACACAGAAGCAGCCTTGGGAGATTCTAGTTTTGAGGGGGGAAATGAGCTCCAAATTCAAAAATTCTAGGAGTTCCAAAAACTAGACTTGAAAACCTTTCCAATGAGCTATCATATGCCCAATTTTGCTAAGGGAAAGGCCTGTAAAATTAGGTGGAAAGTGGCGCTATGCTTACGACCAGTGTCGCTGCGCTTAGGGCCATTTTGCTCAGGAAGCCAAAATTCGCCTATTCTGGCTATGAATTTGATTTCTCTCTCCTCATTGATGATTTCACTAACGTAATTGATGACATTGCATGTAAATGTAATGGTAAAACAATGTTAGAGAGTAGATCCATTAGTTAGAGGTGGTTTTGAGGCAAATGAATCAGTTTCCCCTCTTTTAGAGGCAAGTTGTTTGACTGCCTACATTCCTATTCTTTGTTGGGAAATGATTGAAACAACCCCTCTTCTCATGGATTCGACCCCTGAAGGTCAGGATGAGTAGTTTAGATGTCTATATTATGTGTTTTCTTGGTCATTTCGTGAGGTTGGATTCAGCTGGATCTCATCTACTAAACACTTATCATTTTGTAGCAGTTGTGCCAGGAAACTAATAAAGTTGTAGCTATTTTTATGGGATACCTATGGTATGGCCTTTAGCATGTGTTTCTTCTTCTGTTAATATGTTCTCATGTTATTTATGTATGCCTCTTTCATATAATTGGTTCTAATTGGTTGTTTTCAAGTCAGATAGGTGGGAAACATTAGGCTTTAATGCTCTGCATTAGGAAAACACCAGTATTTCATGTTTTCTCTTCTATTTAGGAAGGATTCTTGACTTTATCAAGCACTTCTTATCTCCTCACCAGTCTAGCCTTTCACCCCATAAAGCTTAAGGTGCTGAAGATCATACCTACCTTTCCCCATAGAATCCCCTACAATTTTGACTTAGTTTCCCATACCCAAATTGCCCAGCTCCTCCTGATCTAGCAAAAACACCAACAAAATCAATCAAAACCTTTGAGCTACTATACCTAGCATAAAATCCTGTTCCCGATCCAGTCATCTTGATTGAGATCCATAAGGAGAGAGCCTTCTCCTGACCTAGTAGGGCTAGCTACTAGGTTGAGTGTGGTTTGTGGTTACCCTAGAATTGCCTCCCTTCAGCCTGAGGTCAATCTAGGTGATAACACTAGTTATGATCTAGGAGAAACATTGATCTTCACCTACAAGAATCAGCACGATTTCCTAACTCACAACAAGTGCCACAAGTGGGTACGACGTGACTATTTTAAAATAATTCGCATTGGTCAGCGCGACTATCAGAAAATTAAACACACTCATCGAGGATTTCATGAAAAAAAAAAAAAAAAATTAAAGGCCAAAACCAGACCTACCACTATAAATTTCAGACTCAGAGCAATAAATCAAGCTAAGAAGATAAAACCAAAGGGAAAAGGTGATACTACAATAGCTCACAAAAACCATGAAATGAAAATCAATCAAATAAGAGGATGGCTTCCCCATTGGAGTCACCAATTTATGGTGTAGGTAAATTCTCGATGTGGACAAAGACAATTCCTCTAGCCTGAGAGAGCGGGTCTAGAAACAAATAAACAATCTAGTGAAAACTTCCTTAGGCTAGAATCAAATAAGAGGACCTACCTCTTAGAACTCTATTCCACTTGGTGATGATCCTACTTCGTTACTCCAGCTGCTTTTTGTTTCCTTCCTTTGAATACCTAAAACTAGCAAACAAACAACAACAACAAACATGATAGCATACAAATTGCATTCATAAAAGGTCAAGGAATCTTAAGCCATCAAATGTAAGATAATACTTAATGTAGGAAATCAAGCAATAGTTGTATTCATATAAGTTCATAAAGAGATTACAACCAAAGCCTTGATGTTGCAGGTCTCCTTCGACGTATCTAGGTTCCCACACCCCTACTAACATCTCATGGATAGCCCCAAAAATGGAAGTTTTAAGGCTTCATTTATTTAGTTCCAAACCAAAAAAAACACACTTTTCTCCCTCAACAAACATAAACTAGAAAGCTACAAGCTATAGATATCTCGTTGGTTATTCAAGCTCCAAAAAAGACCAGTTCAGCTTGGAAAAGGAGGATTTTATATAGAATTGATGGAGGGGAGATGGTTCCACTTATGATGGGAGAGGGAATATCTCATTGGTTTTTTCCATCTTAATAGGGGAAAGGAGCCCACACTGACTTCCTCGTGTCCATCCAGCCCAACCGTTTACCATATTTGTATTACGAAGCTTCTAGACCTGGAAGCTTTGACTCCATATTTAAAAAACTTGCCAAAAGAGGATTGGTGTGACTGAGAAAATGCTCATTTACACCGTATGATGCTAGGTTGTGATTTAGACTCTGCAAATCGACGCAAGGAGAAATGGGTCATTAGTGGCAGTCTTGTAAACTAGGGTAAAAGGAATATTCTCAGGAAGTGATGCAAAATACAAATGTTGTGCTAATGAAGAGGGACATAATGGGAGTCTCTTCATGATGGGAAAGCATGTAGGTTTCCCTTTATAGGTCCTCCAAGATTGAGGAATGGGGAGTACAAGGAAAATGGAAACATTTTGTGTAACATGGTGATTCGAGTTCAAAATAGTTGGATACTGCAACCCAAATACAAGGAAAGTACATGAAAATTACTCAAGAGAAACCATCCATTGAACTTGTTAAGGTTACAGAAGAAATGAAAAATTTTAAACAATGAACAAGTGGTTGATTGGTGTTCAGATGAATAAGGATGCAAATTTTACGGCTTATTATCAACAAGTGTATCAAACCTCAGATTTTCAGGGCATCAAACTCATTAGTAGCAATAGAACATTTTTAAGCATCCTTTCATTATGAAGGCAAAGAGGTGGAAAATATTAGCTCAAGCGAGGCATTCTTCTAAATAGGTTCCAGTTGGAAAGAAGAGGATAAACATCAACAAATTCCTTTTTTTAGACAGATATGAGACACCTACCCTCTCATGTGTCTAGCTCTCTCAAGCAGGTTATCTTCAATCTATTCTAGGATATTGTGTTCATAAATGAAGGCAACAATTTGATATTCGAAGGAGGTAGAGAATCAACAATTCAAAGCAATCAATTCCAAATTTGGTGCATAAGTCAGTAGAGTAACAAATGATAGGGATCAACAGAAATCAACTTTCCATATTTCAAGGAAGAATATCAACAAATGGCAGTTAGAAGACATTCATAGAGTACAAGTGTCAAATGATAGATATCATAAAGTCCACGAAGATTTCACCAGCAACCTCCAAACAGTTCGAAATATTTTGCAACCAATGTGAATAATTGATTGTTATTTTTATGGTTTTTATTAGATATTATTTCCAATAAATTAGAAGATGGTTTGTAAATTATATCTGTATATGTTTTAGTAAATTTCATAATGAAAGGGTTGATTTTGGAGAAAATATAATATCCTTATTTTGATTGTAAACCATGGAACTTTATTTCGACTAATCAATTCAGAAATACAAAGGTAGTATTATTTCAGGATTCTTGTGTCAGATAAATGATGATGTTTCTCTGTTTGTAAAATTGTCTTTCCTTAAATTTTTTCACATGAATTCTCTTTCTTGATTGTTTACAAGAATATTATGAGTAGAATTTACTCACAGTACTTTTCTCTAGCTTGTTGAGAAATCTAAATGTTTTCCTTGTGAAATTCAATATAAAATTCATCTTTTTATGATTTATGTTTAGTTAATCCTCACTCTTATTCATCTCAGCCATACCACAAATATTTTGTAAGATCCAGGAGTTTTTCTACCTCACCTTGTTTCAGCTACTCTGTTTATTTGTGATTGATTACTGAACATTCTTATGACTCCATGTCCAATAGACTTTTCCTTCACCCTACAATCACAATTTTAAAAACCTATATTTGACCTTCTTATCTAGCCTAAAACCTAAAGTAATAATTGAAAATTAATACAGAGAGATCCCTCTTTGAAGTTTGAAGGGCTATATCCCAGCTTTAAAGTGGTTTGTGGTTACCTCTGGAGTTTCCCCTTTAGCGTAGGAAAACTATAAATTACTAACACTATGTAGTTCCCAAGCCAGCATGGGTTGTGTCCCTTTCATGCAACCCATAAATTTACAAAACCAATACCCTCGTTAAAACTCCATACTAATTCATTTAAAACTCAACAACCAACCTTCAATGACTATGAATCTAATAGTCTAATTTCTTCCTTCAACAAGTAATTTGAATTTCCCAAGTAACTGAGCTCCCTCAATCCCTTGAAATCCTTGTCCCTTACTCAGCCTATTTTATTTCATAATTCAAAATACATGAGGTGATTACATCACAATATCATGCCAATTACGAGCTCGTTTGTTACAATAGTTCTAATCTAACTTTGCAATCTCTAAAATTATAAATTTAATACGTATTATTCACGCTTATGGATGTAGCATATATCTCATGTATCATTTTGTTAAGTGTATCAACCACTTTGTTTTGTTTTCCCTTAATGTGTTTATCTTCAAGTCATATTCACTACGAAATTCATGCCATTTACCTAGCTCTTCATTCAATGTCGGCTATTCAAATAAATATTTCAAACCAGTGTCATATATCCTCAGCTCAAACCTCTCTCCCGTAAGGTAAGGTCTCCACATTTTCAAAGCATACAATATGGTTGTGAACTTTAGGTCATGAGGCATAATTATTTTTATGTTATTTCAATTTCCAATACTCATAACATACTACATGCCTATTTTTAATAAAGACTCCAATCCCAATTTTTACATGCTTTAGTGCACATAATAAATTCTTCATGTACTAAAACAAAAATCACACTACATTATGCATTCAAATTTAACACCCTTATTTTACAAAGAAAATTACTGGGTTTGAAATATTTGAAAATCCTTGAATAAATCCTCTATATTAGTTAGAAATCCCCATGAATTATCTAACTTTAGTGACATTCTTGATGTTTTATAACTTCCAATTACTGCAATTTCCTCTAGATTCACTACTTAGGCATTCTTCAGAGATGATATGCCTTAAGTTGTGAATATGCTTTTGGTAAAAAACAAAATTACTTACTTTGGCCTAATGTTGATATTATTTCAATACATGTATCACTATCCTTAAATTGTTATCATACTCTTCTTATTATTTGTAATAAATAAGTATCTTATCTAGGAAGATAATAACAAATTTATCCAAATAGTTTCTGAAAATTTCATTCATTAGTCTCATAAAAATAGTTTGTGAATTTGTCAATCCAAATGTCAGGGCTACAAACTGATAGTGCCCATACCTTGTCTTAAATCTATCTTCAAAATACCATTGATCTTCTTAGTTCATCAAAGATATCATCAATTCCAAAGTGGGTATTTGTTGTTCAATGTAACTTTATTCCACTATCTAAATTTAACGAATATTATCAAGGTCCCATCCTTCATTTTCACAATATATATTGGTGCTAGCCAAGATGAAATTCTTGGGTGTATATACTCCTTTAACAACTCTTCTAACTACATTTTGAAGCTCCTTAAACTTGAGTGTGCTCATCTTACAAGGTGTTTTAGATAGTGGAGAAGATCTAGGCATTAGATCAATACAAAAAACTATTTATTTAGGTGGTAAACCCAAAATATATCCAAATACATCCTCAAAATATTGTATCACTACATAATCCACCAAATTTAGACTCTTATTGTTTATTAGCTCCTCTACACACAGTGAAAATATTTGACAACCTTTCCTAAAACCTATTTGTAATTGTGGGGCTGAAATTTCAATTATGGAGATGGGTTTTGGAATCCATTGAACTTTCTCTCATCATCCTTCCTCATAAAAAGAAAATAAATACCTTATTGAACAACTTAGGACAACATAATGCTTTCCCAATAGTACCTCCCATTAATAATATAATAGGAACCCAATGGAATGATATTCAATATGCAATTGTGTCTACCCCATTCAAATTTATAGGATAGCTCTTGAAATTTTCCCTAATCTTTCTTTAGATTTTTTTAAATTTCCCATTACCCCAATGAAAATTATGTATGGATAAATGTATTTTACTCTTAAAAAACTTTCTAGTGACTATTCATATGTTCCATTCATAAAGTTATCCTAATTTTAATTTTGTCAATTTTGCCCTAATTTTCCCTTTAATGTCACCAAGCAACTTGCTTTTGATCTCCTGAGGATAGGTGGACTTTCCTATCCAACATATTTATGATGACTACCCTTATTCTCGATTCTTAGCTTCAATAAGGAAGTTGTGCTTCATGAAATTGAATTGGTACTTTACCCTATTTCTACAATCATATAGGTGTAAGTTTTGTACATCGTCTCTATTTACTGCACACAAAGGCTTATTAGAAATATTTGGTTGTGTCCTACCATTTGATTTTATGGCTTGGTTAGTCAAAGAAACATATAGATATTACACAGTATTTTGTCATTCCTCCCGAAAAATGATCATTATACAGTATACTCATCCATGTATACAACTTAGATCCCTCATTTAACTTTGCTTGGAAAATGTCTTGAGCTTCCCCTGAAGAGATAGCTCTTAAAACCCTAAAATGAGGGTCGTCACTCTTATGAAGCTAAAAACTGTGATGGTAACCTGTTGCACTGTGTTTTACCCACGAGGGTATCACTTTGTTCTCTGACATACCTGGGATGATCCCAAAAAGGTAATTTTCCTAAAGAGGATTAGAAGCTTCGTGATCTAAAAGCTTCCAGAGTGGTGAGATGGAGGTGGTTTTGCATAGATGAGGTCGAATCCTTCTAACTTGACCTCTTTGTCTTATCCCTATGAGCTACCTCCTTGAGATGTGGGCCTAATCCTATATTTGGAGGAGTCCTAACTCCCTCTTCCAGCCTATAAATTCCTCCTCTCCCATTCCCAAATGGTTGGTCTATGTCCATTTGCACCCCTATGCTGAGCTTGTGCTTAGAGACTATTCATTAGACTTGGAGAAGGAGTGTTTGGGGAGTTTCTTGGCATGGACTTGGACCACCACTCAAGGAGAGACTCTCAACATCAATGTTATGGTTGTAAGCTTCCATTTATTCTTTAAATAATATACAACTGCTAGTTCACCTTACCAAAATATATATGTTCATGTATGTATTAGCTTGCCATTCCTTGATCAGCTAAGTAGGTTGTTATTGGATTTTATATTGGTTTTTGCATGCTTTGTTGTCTCTTCATCACTTGTGCAAGTACATAAGCACTGAGAGAAGAAGGAACAAGTTCGTGACACAAGCAGTTCGAGGCTCTCAACAAAGGAAATAAAAATAGCATTAGAATGAGGTAGGTCATCTCCTCTCTCTCTCTCTCTCTCTCTCTCTCTCTCTCCTTTTGTTATTTGTGGGATAACTAATCCCTTTTTTATTTTTCTACGGCCTAGTGTCATCTTCTTTATGGATGAGAGAGAGTGTACCACTTTGTCCCTACCTACTCCATGTGGCATGTTATTCTTGGTTGATCCAATTGGTTCAAATTAAAATCTTTCCCCTCATCAATCTCAATGGATTAAAGGTTAATAAGGATCCTTGACTTCTAAAAATTGAACAACTAAGATTTATTTTATCTAATAGTATACATTGATTTAAGAGCTAAAAGTTCCCTTTAAAAATGAACTAACTTGTTTATGAAATATCTAATGGTGGAGAATGGGAAATGTTGCACCAATAACAAGGCCTTTACACCCTAAATGGGTATCCTTGTGCCACCTATCAAAATCCATGTGTCAATTCCACCACCACTTAACATATTCACACCACCATTGAGTTCACCACTATAGAAATTTCAAACATTTAAGATTTGTTTTCCCAGTTTCCCCATGTTCCAAATAAAGTCTATTTTCAACAAATTTTCATATATTGTAAATTTTTTATCTAATCTCTATAGTCAACTCATCATTTATTAAATTCAAGGTTACTCTGAAACATCCCTAGAGTCCAATCCTAGATACATTATGAATTCTAATTCTAATTTCCTTTTCTCCTAGCTCGATTTGAAGTAAAAAATTCAAACTAAGTTAAGAATGTTTGAACCCAATTGTTGGAGAAAACCATTGGTGTATTTAGAAGAGAAAAAGTCTAGTGTTAAATATAAAGAGAAAGGAACTTAATTCTTCTAAAAAATAAATTTCATATGATTGGTGGGGAAAGGAATATGGAAAGTTTGAGATATACGGACTCAAAATCCTCACTGTGCGTTTAGTGAAAAAGTTTGACCTTAAACCTAAAGCTTTTATCATAAGTATTATTAGCTTTTGGCTTAAGATACATGTCAAAAACTTTCATAAATTTTTATAGTGGAATATATGACACTTTTATGTTAACTTGAGTAATATTATCTCCCTAAACAACCAAATAATAATTCTTGGCTATCTATAACTGGAATAATTCACACTTGCTAGGCTTTGCATAGAGTTTTTGTTCCCTCAATAAATATAGCATTGTATCCAAGTGCTTATGATGCTCTTCCCCAATCCTTGAATACACCAATATGTCATCAAAAAATACAATGAAAAAATTATGGAGATAAGGATGGAACACAGTGTTCATTAAGCACATAAATGTGGTTGGGGCATTAGTAAACCCAAATAATGCTACCAAGAACTCATAGTGTCTTTATCTTGTCTAAAATGTGTTTTTATAAATGTCTTCCTCCTTTATCCTTGCTTGATTATACCTTGAACTCAAATTGATCTTGGAGAAGACTGGTTCTCACAATATTTGATCAAATAGGTCATCAATCTATGGAAATGGATACCTATTCTTTATGGACACTTTGCTTAAGTGATTGTAGTCAATGCATAACCTAAGGGTGTCATCCTTCTTCTTTACAAACAACATGGGTTCTCCCCATGGAGACACACTTGGCCTTATGTAGCCCTTGTATAACATGTCCTTCAGTTATAGTTTTAGCTCAACCAACTAAGGAATTCTCATATGGTATGGTGCCTTCAATGTTGTTTTTTCTCCATGTACTGGCTCGATAGAGAAATCTCTCTCTCCATGAGGAGGTAATCCAGGGGCCTCCACTAGAAATACATCCATGTATTACTGTAGAAATGGATATCTTCCTAGCAGATCACTCTCCTCATTCTTGGTATCATTACTAACTTTCTCATCACTAGATATTTTCACTATCAACAACATGCATCTCTTTTTGTTGTTGTGCTTGGCTTGAATAGTTGTGATCAACCTCACTAAAGTAGGCTTCCTCCTGCCCTGCAAAACTCTTCTTTCTCCACGCTCATCTGATAATTCAATTTATTTTTTGAAATATTCCACTTTAGTGTGTTGTTTTTACAACCTATCCATGCCCAATAGCATATTTTACGCTCCCAATAGCAACAACTTTAGATGTGAAAATGTTGGCATGTCATTTAGCTTGAAAGTGCATAACTTCGCTTACTAATTAATATTTCTCTTGGTTCTTGTTGCATTTCCTTGGCCAGTTGACACTCTCCTATGATATTTGGATTGACCTAGCTATAGTTAGATCCTATATCAATTAATATACAAATAATTTTGTTGGACAACTTACCTTCCATCTCAATGATGGATGCCTCGTGATCTACCTAGAAATTATCAACCATTGCATAAGTTATAGGTGTGCCTTTCGTGTTTACTGCGCAATGCAGATCAAAGGTCCCATGCCTCTCTGATGTGGGAAACCTCTTTTTTGATGGTTCTCACCACACGTTCAATGCCTTGGTGGTTCTTTTGCCTCAATCCTATGTTGATCCCCTGTATATAGCTACACATGACCTTTCTCCCCTTGACCAATTTTTTGCTGAAATTGACCTTGACCAACTGAGGTTGTACCTTATTTCTTACCAATGATCCTTTTGGGACATTTCTTTTCTTCTTTCCCACTACCCTTTTGATTTCCAATATATTTTAAAATCGACCCTCCTTTTTTCTTTCTGATAGCATTGTTTGAATTTCTTGATGGTGTCAGCGAAGGTTTATAGTTCATAGAACTTGATGAGGTCTCTAAATGACATGCGAAATCCACTAATAAATCATTGAAACTTGGCCTTCTCATTGTTGATATATGGTACATATCTTAATTGCTCAAAAAATTAGTAATATACTCTTCATCAAACAACTATCTCAACTTCAACTCATAAAACGCATTTGCCTTATTTTAAAAATATGTATCTAATACATATTTTTTCCCTAAATAGATTTTTCAACTTCTTGTAAGTCTATATTTCTTCTATTATGCCTTTAACATTTTTTAAATATTCAAACCATTGTTGAGATGTAAATGTTTTAATTGATGGCCATATGGATTGAATATATCATAAGCATTGAATATATATATATAAATATATAGATAGAATCCCAAGAAGCGTTCAACCCATGGAGTAGTCCGAGGGAGTAGTACAAAAGAGAAGAGTGAGAATCGGTTCAAAGAGAAGCCATCAAGAGCCAAAGGAAAGCCATGAGAAGCCAAGAGCATGAGCCAAGACAATCCAAGGAGGACTAGATCCAAGAGAAGACCACATATGCCCAAGAGAAAGAGCGAAAAGGAAAAAGTCATGATATCGGAGTTTCAGAGCCCAAGAAAAGAACAAAAAGAAAAAATCAGAAGGAGATCATATGATGATAACACACTTGATAACATATATCATATTAAAACAAAGTTAAATCGGAAAAATATCATATTGTCGTTTTTATTGTGTGTCACCACTTAAAATCTTTGATCTTTGAAATGTGATATCATATATGCGACTCTTCTCATCTCCAACTCTGATATCTAATCTCTCACCTCTAATCTTCGATATTTGATATCGAATCTCCGACTCTAATCTCTGATCTCTAATCCACGATCCAATCTCTGATCTACGACCCGATCTATGATCTCTAATTTCTAATTTTCTCTGACTTTAGATATGCATACTTGACTTGATTTAAGTTAATTATTTAATTATTAAATTACATCCACCACTTCATCAAAACTTTGGCATGTGCACAACCCAAAAATCCCTGATATCCATGTGGTCCTGATGTACGAGAGTAAATTGATGATGTGGCATGTGGGACCTCCCAACATCCATTATAATATGGTTTTGTATTGTTTAAATGTATTTTTTTTATTAAAAGCTATGGCCCCTCATATCTTTCTATTATAGTATGGTTTCTATAACAATGAAACTATGTTATATTTGGTCGATTATTAATAGAGACCCCTTCTGATAGCTATTTAATATATTTTCAATGTGCCACCTCATGCACAACTCGACCTATCATCTAATGAACATGTATTTTTGTTTATTGTCGAAACTCATATAAACATAATTCAAATACTTCATTTCAAATATCTATCCCAGTCATCCATCACAGAGATTAATACATAGTTCACAACTGATGAACTTAGAAGCGTCGTGGAGCAGGAAAATATTATTTTGGGAAAAGACAATGAGGACGATCTTCTGTTAAGAGGTCGGACTTATTGCACATAACCATAGGAATACTCCACAAGATTAAGTTATAGGCAATAGAACGCGAACAAATCTGAAGTATACACTTTTTGTAAAGCCATGATTTCAAATTACAACTTGGTGCTTTGATTTGTGAAGGAACCGTGAAGAATTAAGCCTCAGTGCTCAGCCTTAGTGGTATAACCTCAAACCAGTCCTCACATACAGCTTGGTGAGTGGATAGTTGGATTTTTTTGGCTCAGACCTTGCTTATACACATCAGACTTAAGGTGGGATAATGATCAAGTCTCTTGGAGGCACAGGTTTCGAGCTCACATCGTACCTATTGCTACATGGTGTTGTAATACACTTGAGGAATAGTCTCATTTTAGAGAGATACACTTACATTCACACTTGTACAGACCTGTGCTTGTTGGGAGCTTGGACTATACTATAGTGAATAGAGAGCTCAGAGTTTTGTAGACCCCATACCAATAAAAAATTTGAGATACTCGAACTAATAGTTTCAATTGTGGAGGGATTGAACAGACATCCTTTAGATTTAACTCAAGACAATCATCTTGAAATAAGGCTTGGAAATCTTGCTTTCAATAAACTTATATTATAGTAGTCACATTTATAAATATCTTATTATTGAAGCACTATGAAGACTTCCTTGGAGAGTTCTTTAAGAAGCCCTTGAAGAGGCTTAGAGCAAGTGCAAAACTTGGGGTACCTATTGAAGACATCTTGAAGTTCTTGGAGATATTATTGGATACTATGATGTATTGAACCAATCATGACATGAATTTGGAGATATTGTTTTCGGTGACATGAAGAGCATTAGTTATAGCTTCTAAAAAGACAAGTTTTTAATTGATGAAGTGATTTGGAGAAGACATTACCGAAGATATTGGCATAGCTCATTGAAGAAGCTATTGGGAGTTGTGAAGAATCATCAAACTTATCCTAACGAATTGAAGTTGAGGGTTGGAGCCTCCTAAAGACTAGGTTAGTGCCCTCGGATATAGGGTTGGATCCCTAGAGGATAGATTCCTCAAGAGACCAAGTTTGAGCCTATATTAGAGATAGGGTTGAAGCCCTAGAGGTTAGTGCCTCAAAGTTGACAAGTTTGGAGCCTTGGAAAGTCCAAGTCGATGTTTGGCATAGTACAAGTTGGAGCTTGGGAGATTGAATATCGGTGTCTTCATCTAGGGTTGGAGCCCTACACTATTATTGTACTCAATATATCTTATTAATAAAAATATTTATTTTATCATTGTTCAATTTTTGTTCTGATTATAATTGATCTAACTGGCAAAAACAACAATTGAAAAGAAATATTGATTCACTCCCCTCTCTATGTATTTCTAACCATTGGTATCATAGAGAGCACCTTCACTCAAACCCTAAAATCTTGAAGGTTGATCCTTATAACACAAATGGAAAAGTTAAGGAAGAAAGCCTCCAACCTTCTAAAGATGTCGCTTCCTCATCCATGAAAAATGAAGACAATCAAGTTGGGAAAGTTCCATTGTTCAATGGAAACTTTGGTATATGGAAGATGAGAATGAGGAATTTCTTAACTACTCAAGCATTGAAGTATGGGAATCAGTGATTATTGAAAACATGATGGAAGTAGAATCCAAGGAATATAATACAAAAGTGATGAAGGAAATCTTGGATGGGCTACCAGATGCTATAAAGGCCAAAGTCGAAAAATGTTCATCAACAAAAGATATGTGGGACAAACTTCATGATATTCACTCAAAAGGAGCATTGACCATGACTACTAGTCAAGTAGATGATGGAAACCAAGAAGGAAATCCATAACTCATTAAGGAAGTTGAAAACAAGAGTGAAGATATCAAGGCCAAGGAAGACCTAGAAGATGAATAAAATAAAGATGGCTTTGAAGAAGATCTCATGGTGAATCTTGTAGTTGTGGTAGAAGAGATAAGAAAATTGAAAAATGAGAATGAGGATCTCGAGAAGCAATCACAAGATGGTGATCATGACCTTGACAAGAGAAGGAATGAAGTTAACATATTCAAGCTTCAAGTTCAAGAAATAAATGAGGAGCTCACCAAGCCTAAGGAGGAATTTCATCAAAAGAAGAGAAAACATCATGAAGAAGTCATACCCATAACAAATCAATTGGATAAGGAAAAGGAAAGGAAAGAAACTTAGTCAAGCCACCTTGCACAAAGACACAAGATATTCAACAAAATTGAGTCATAAATTGGTCAATATAAGGAAGAGGTCTCCTCCCTCAGATCTCAACTAGAAGAAACAAAGAAACAAGCACAAGGAGATGAGAATGTGATGGAAGCTTTGGAACTTATAAAAGGACAAATTGATGAAGGATAAAAGGAAAAAAATACCATGACATGGCAACTAGAATAAAAGGATGAAGAAATCTTCAAATTAAAATCATATATCACCTCTCCCAAGGCTGAAACATGTGAAGCAACTAGATGAAAGAAGAAATGGAGATCAGTCTAGCAAAAAAGGATGATGAATGCAAGAAAATAAAAGAAGAAATTGATATCCTCAAAAAGGAAGTTGATCATATGAATAAGATTCAAAAGAGATCCCAAACCCTAGATGACATCCTATGTCATCAAAGATCTCCTCTTGATAAATTAGGTCTTGGTTATGCAGGTGAACCCTCAAACAAGAATGATGCAAACATGAATTCTTCAAACAACAAGGATGTGGAGAAGCATGGAAGAAATATTGATGCTCCAAGTTTCAGCAAAGGAAAGGATAAGAGTCAAGATAACATTGGAAGAAATTATACTCCAAGAAGACCTGCAAATGGTGTCATGACTACAAGAGTCAATAAATTTGATCAAAGGCTTCGAAGACATAATAACTTTAGAAGTACATCGAGACAAAAATCTGCAGAAAGTGTCAACGATGCAACAGGAAATGGATATCATCAAATAATTATGAGGTAGAATGCTTTCAGAAGTCTGTCAAGGCAATCATCATTTCCCAGGTACCAAAATTTATTTCATGGTTATTTTTATTCCTGCTCAAATTTTGGACACATGGTTAAGCACTGTAGAGCACATGAAGATCCCTATCGTTTCTCCATAACAAGATTTACAAAAAGAAAATATGCTCTTTCTTTCAAGTTTCAGACTGAGTGCTTCAAATGTCATAACATTGGACATATGGCTCATGATTGTAACATATCTTGGGTTCCTAAAAAAATCTCAAAGAATAACTACCAATCCAGAAAAGAAAGTCACATAAGTCTGGAGAAAGAAGTAGATTGGATTAGAAATCCTCTTGAACAATTAAGCCAACAACACATGTTTTTGATTTGATGAATACATATTTGACAAATTTTGGTGATGAGATTCTGCCAGGAAGAGACCATACATAATGCTAGGGGGAGCTTTTATTTCTAAAGTGTTCTTGCAAAAGCTATCTGTGAAGATCCCTATGAGACACTTGATGAGTCACATATGGACAATCATGCTATGAGACATATATATCAATAGATCATCTCCAGGAAGTAACTCCATTGAAGAAAATCATCCATTGATTGAAGATATCTTCCACTTGTATAAATATTTATTATCTGAAGCAAACGGAAGAGATAGAGGAGTTTATGCAGGCAGGGAGAGCTAATTGATCATTTACAATTGAATTGTAGATAGTCACTAGTATTGGAAAATTACGTGTTGCTTTTGTTGAGATTGGACTGATAGTAGAAGGTAGTAAATGCTTGGTAAAGACAAAAAAATGAAGCAAATCTCAAAATATTCTAAACAAAGATAAAATCTGGAAATGAAATTTGAGGATGTAGAAAACAGATGAATCAGAAGGATATACAAACAACTACAAATTATTTGAATTGGTATTTGAGTCTCTGCAAAGAATAATATACAATCGAATATTATAATACTTAATGGATGGAGTAAAACAGACCTAGATTAGTATAGCACCATTGGAGAACTATAGAACAGAATTACACAGGTGACTGAGCAGCATGATGATGATAGAAAAGGGAGCACAAGTTTAAGGGTAGTTTTACAAGCAACTATCAAAGAAACAATTGAAGAAGCAACATGATAAGAAAGAGCAACAGGTCGAGGAAACACAACTATTGTTGAGATTCCATTCAAATAGGCAGTAAAAGTAATTAGGAAATTGTTGAGTGCCCCATTTTTCATTGATGCCAAAGTGGGGTAGAATACATAAAGGAGAGGATCCAAGAAAAGAAGTATATTGCCATCAATGAAAAAGGGGGAGATTTTTGAGATGTCAGTCTTGTCATTGAAGGCCATATGGATTGAGTATAACATAATCATTTGAATATAGATATTAGTATATAATATATATATATATTATATATAATAATATATATATATATATATATATATATATTATATATATATATATATATATAATATATATATATATATACACACACACACATATAGACAGAATCGTAAGAAGCATTGGACCCAAGGAGCAAGAGGAACGGATCCAAGAGAAGACCGCATTTGCCTAAGGGAAAGATTCAAAAGGAAAAAGTCGTGATATTGGAGTTTCGGAGCCCACGAAAAGAATGAAAAGAAAATATCGGAAGGAGATCAAATGATGATAACACACCTAATGACATATATCATATTAAACTAAAGTTAAATTGGAGAAATATCATATCGGTGTTTTTATTGTGTGTCACCACTAAAAACCTTCGATCTCCAATATGTCATATCATATATGTGACTCTTCTCCGATCTTCGATCTCTAATCTATGATCTCGATGTCTAATTTGATCTTCGATCTCTTATCTGTGACCCGATCTCAGATCTCTGATTTTTTATTTTCTTTGACTTTTGGTATGTGGAGCCAACTTTATTTAAGTTAACAATTTAATTATTAAATCACATCTACCACTTTATCCAAACTTTGGCATGTGTAGAAACTAAAAGTTTCCGATATCTATGTGGTCCCCATGTATGGAAGTAAAGTGATGATGTGGCATGTGGGACCTTATGACATCCATTATAATATGGTTTTGCATTGTTTAAATGTATCTATTTGATTAAAATCTATTTCCCCTCCTATCTTGCTATTATAATATGGTTTCTGTAATAATGAAACTATGTTATATTTGATCAATTATTAACAAAGACCCCTTCAGACAACTATTTAATATATTTCAATGTTCCACCTCATGCACAAGTCAGCCTCTCCTCTAATGAATATATCTTTTCGTTTATTGGTGAAACTCATATAAACAAAAGTTAAATACTTCATTCAAATATCTATCTCGGTGATCCATCACAAAGATAAATAGACATTTAACAACTCATGAACTTAGAAGCATCATGGAGCAGGAAATATTAGTTTGGGAAAATTATTTTGAGGACAATATTTTGTTAAGAGTTCAGATTTCTTCCACAGAACCACAAGCATACTCGGCAAGCTTAATATATGGGTAGCAAAACTCTGACATATCTGAAGTATACACTTGTTTTCAAGCTCTGGTTGTAGATTACAACCCGGTGCTTTGATTTGTGAAGGAAAAATGAAGAATTAAGCCTCAGTGCTTTGATTTGTGAAGGAACAATGAATAATTAAGCATTGATTCTTAGCCTCAGGGGTATAACCTCAGACCAGTCCTCATCTACAGCTTGGTGAGTGGGAAGTTGCATTGTTTTGGCTTGGAGCTTGCTTATACACATTGGATTTAAGGTTGGACAATGATCAGGTCTCTTGGAGGCACAATTTTGGTGCTCACCTCGTACCTATTGCTACAAAATGTTGTAATACACTTGAAGAATAGTCAAATTTTAGAGAGATACACTTACAATCACAGTTGTATAGAACTATATTTGTTGGGAGCTTGGACTATACTATAGTGCATAGAGAGCTTAGACTTGTGTAGACCCCGAACTAGTAAATAGTTTGAGAGACTCAGATTAACAACGTTAATTGTGGAGGGCTCAAACAGATATCCTTTGGAGTTAACTCGAGATAGGCATCTTGAAATAAGACTTAGACCTGTTTCATTGAAGAAACTCATATTATAGTAGTAGCATTTAGAAGTATCTTGTTGTTGAAGCATTGTGAATACTTCCTTAGAGAGTTCTTAAAGAATCCCTTGAAGATGCTTAGAGATAGTACAGAACTTGGGCTACCTATTGAAGAGATATTGAAGGTCTTGGAGATATTATTGGAGACTATGACATGTTGATGCAATCATGATGTGACTTTGGAGATATTGTTTTTGGTGACATGAAGAGTAGTGGTGACACCTTCTAAGAAGACAAGGTTGTCATTGATGAAGTGATTTGGAGAAGACATTGTTGAAGATATTGACAAAGCTCATTGAAGAATATATTGGCCACCGTGAAGAATCATTAGACTTATCTTGACAAATTGAAGTTGAGGTTTGGATACCAAGAGGTTGGAGCCTCATAGAGACTAGGTTGGTTCCTTGAAACATAGGGTTTGAAACCTAGAGTATAGAAGTCCTCAAGAGAGCAGGTTGGAGCTTGTATCAAAGATAGGGTTCAAGCCCTAGAGGTTGGTGCCTCAAATTTGACAATGTTGGAGCCTTGGAAAGTCCAAGTTGGTGCTTGCATAATACATGTTGGAGCCTTAAAGATTGAAGATTGGTACCTTCATCTAAGGTTGAAGCCCTACACTATTAATGTACTCAATATATTTGATTAATAAAATTATTTATTTTATCATTGTTCATTTTGTGTTCTAATTATAAGTGATCTAACTGGTAAAAATAAATATTGATTGACCTCCCCTCTCATTATTTCCAACAACCATATGTCTAATTTTCCTTTCAAGCTATAGGTGGTTACCATTGCATTCAAGTTCTCATAATAGTCATGAATTTTGAATAACTTACTCATCCCAAGAAACCAAGCTCTTGTGTCTTGAGATTTCTTCACCTCCCCATGAAATGTAGGTGGTTTGTCCTTCTTTAATTTTTGGAGCATATAGCATCCTCCTGACGTAGGAGGTTGATGAAAATGAGGTGGTAGTCTAGAATTAGACTACAGGTTAACTTTTTAACCAATCAACTGAGCGCAAACAGATTCTATACGTGGATTCCCCCCCTAAGGGTCCTGCTTATCTGACCAATCACTGTCGGTCCCTCATTGAATTCTTATTTTATAAAGTGCTTCAATCCACATCATTGATCTCAACTCTCCAGATCAGATCCAACGGATATCGCAACATCCTCTCAGCAACTAACCCAGACGATCTCCACCATCGATGTGACCCGTCCAATCGAACAGTTGTCACTCAATCTCACACAGATTCTTGCATGATCGATATTAAGTCGAGAGTGTGCAAGAAAAGTGGTTTTCGCATGCTACGTGTCGACCGCTAAGTTTAATCGTGTGAACTTGGAACAATACCATTTACCTCTTCTTAAGCGCGTGAGATACCATTTACCACTTGGGAATACTTCACACGTGCTTAGTACATAACTTTAAGAAAGACGCTTAAGGAAAGGTTTAGCGCTTAAGCACAATATTAATAATTAACACTAATCGACTATGATTTATAAATAAAATGCTTAAACAGAGGAAAATACCCGATTAGGGTCCAGAATGTTGATACACAGATTCAAGAGAATTTCACACCAGGAATAACATGCAACATCACACTTCAATCAATTGTCCAATAATATAGAAATTATATAGTCTTGACCCTCTCAGCTTGATTACAATAGTTTGTTTAACCTTTGCTTCAGTCTCAAACCCTATCTCTATCACACCTATTTCTTACTCACTCTATTCTTGATCATCTAATCTAATCGAATCTCCCTGTCATTACATTCTTTTTCCTTTTATGAATCAAATCCTATCCTAACTACATTGACAACTCAAACTCTATTTTTATCAATCTAACAATCAAATCCATGTCCTCGAGCTTTGATACACACCTATACTACCAACTGAGCTCTTAGTCTAAAAATAATACAATATTCTAATTATTACAATAATTGGAGTAAATATAATTTTCAAGAGATCCAACCCTCTCTACTAAGAATTGATTTTGACCACTCAGGTTCATGAAATTCATCTCTTGTTAGCCACAACATGTGAACATACAATCACATTGCTGGCTAAGTCCGGATGCCCCTGCATCACTTCCCCTCTTCCTCTAATAATTATGATGGAAATGAGGGTGATAATAATCAAAATGGTTCCCCCTAGTAGCAGAGCTAGAGTGCCTACATAAATGGTTCCCATGAGTGTTGTTTTCTCCTTTCAGGGTACTTAATGGTGCATTTCCCTTCCCACTATCTTCACTTTCACTTTTTATCCTCTTGTTGTATCTATTACCATCTGCCCCATTTGTTCTCTCTTCTAACTCAAAAATCCTCAGCTTGGTTGTATGGGTAACCCACTTCTCATGCTTCTTTTGTCCATATAGGTCTAAGAGGCTATGAAATATGACTATTTTCATCACCCACTTGCCCCTCTTGAGCCTTTACCAACCTTTCATTATCTACCATGAAGCTTCTTATCTCAACGTTTAAGCTTCTCAAGGTATCTAACCAGTCAAAAGAATTGGCTCCTCCCTTGTTCCTCATTAATATCTCTTCCTCATTCATGCATGCCCCTTCATATCCACCCTATGACCTGTCATAAATATATTAGACCATTCATATCCTCATCCTTTAATCCTTTGTTTTTTGTGATGTGTTGGAATTCACACACAATTTGTAGGTGCATAATATCATAATCAATAAACATAATCTTCACCTTGAACTTGCTCTCATGGAGCTGCAATATTAGTCTACTTGTGACAAAACATGTCATGTTAGCACATCAATTTAAATTAAAATCAAGTTGTAAGAATTATCCCATCTACAGCACAATCACCAAATATGTATATATCAGTTAGCACAATTGGTTAGCTCATCAGCGAACATTAAAATATTGTTAATCGTTAGTGTTATGCCACATGTGAAATTACCACTAGTCAATTCCAGACCGGCTTTTAACACTTAACATTATTATTAGATTGCTCATGATAGAGCCCATCCATTCCAAGTGTTGAAACTGTATGCTCTAATACCATGTTGTAAGACCCTTTCCTAACCTTAAAACCAAATCATAGTTATTAGGAGGTAGTGTCTATGTAGATCTAGCTCCCAAAGTATGGTTATTGGAACAAGCCCTAAACATTTTGACTTTTTCCAACATCCTTAGAACTTCCACTAAACACCATCATTACATTCATCTCGTCGAGATGATTCCAAAGATATAAATTTTTCATCAATCTGACTTGTGAATTGAGATTTATTCCTTCTTAAAGATAGGATTTTCTCACATTTCCACATCGCATTAGCCTCCATGTGGAAACCACTCAGTGGCCCACATGGAAGTGGCTAAACAACCAATCAAAATTCTTTCCTACCCACCAATGCACCTTTTTCATTTCCAGTTTCAGTTCCCACCCTCAACCTTTGATGTAAGTCAAGGTTGCTACTCCTCCTTTGACAATAAGCACCTAGTCCAGGTCAATCCCAAACCACTACCTATCCAGCCTCTCAACATCAAATATACCCTAACTCCCACCAGACACTCATTCAACCTACCTTAGGTTAGGGAAAAAACTAGCCAAGGTATAGTCAACTTAGCCGACATCTTAACCTCCGACCTATTAGGTCTAGAAACATGAATTTAATTCATTTCTAGCATTTTAATAGAGTTCCATAGGTCGATTTGTTTCACATTTTTCTCTATAATTTAATAGGTTTTTTCAAGCATCAATATCATCACTCGATGGCCAATGAACTCCAGAGTAAATATTAAGAACAACTTGATAAACATTCTCTCAAGGAATGCCACCAAATAGAACTAATTCTGTATGAAATTATTCCTAAGGACATAAACACAAGGAACAATTATGTACCAAATAGGAAACTTACTTTCCTTAACTCTATCATCCCTACTAGTTGAATAATACATGAATAAGTATTCAACATCACTTGCATATACTCATATTCAAGTAAAAAGAGTCAAACCATAATGGATGACATCCACAGGTATATGGCAACCCATGATGAGACTTTCTCACCCATTCAGCATTCAATGATCACATGATGTCAAGCATTCCATAGTGACCATTGACCTCACATATAATCCTTCACTAGTGCAACCCTAGGCACTGTCATAGGTGAATAATTATCTACAACCATAGATGTTAGTATAAGTCAACTAATCCTATGAAACATTCAAGCTCATCAATACACCCCCATATGGATTATAACTAGCCATTCAACATCTGTACACAAGTGAATCAAGACGTATCATGCAAACAATTAGCATATCATTCATTCACACTTTAACATGAAATCCACACAAGATTATGCATAGTAATAACTTATCTTTGATTTTTATTATAGATGGGTAATTGAATTCAAGACCACAACTCTCCACCCAAATGAAGACAGGTTGTAGCCAATCTACTTATAGTTGTCACCCCTAAGCCAAATTCCTAGGATTTAGGTGGGCTTTATTAAGGGAATAAACACCAACTGCTAGTTGAACACAGGGAACATAGAGGTCCTCCTACCTCGATCCACCATCTAGTCAATATTAAATCAATGCACAAGGAATCAAAAGGCTTGTTTCCTCCACCCTCCAGCTATCAAAGAGCCACACACACACTCCACAGAGTCAAGAGGCTTCACCTCCACTATCTTAGCATGCAACACAGTGGTTCCACCTAGTGAAGGGAATTAAGAACTCACTTCCAAGACTAAATAAACTAGAACAAGAGACTCTAGAATCTCCTCATCAAGAATCCAAGGGCTAAACCTGTACCCAGTTATCAAGGGTCTTCAAATATTTCCATCTTCACTTTCAAATTTCCTGGGGTGTTGTGAGATTTACCCTCACCTAAAGGAGGATACCTCCCATACTATTATTTCTCAACTGAAGGTATGGTAGTCTTTGAGAGAACTGAAATAAGCCAATGTCCACCACACAGCATGTGGATGTCACTATCCCTTACTACTCAGGAATTCTTTGTGCCTCTACTATCCACAATGAGAACTTGATGCCTTCCTTAGCACACATGGGAATTTATTCATAGTTGTTCCCAACAATTCTTACATGTTCTCCATTTTTTGTGGTGCATGGAATCCTTTCTCAAAAATCTTCATTGTTGTTGTTTGTGCCTCTCCCTATGTTGTTTATAATTACTCATAGAGATATTCTCTTCATGTTTTTGTTTGCGCCCATGCTTCCTTCTCTTCGCATTGTCCAAGAGGATCACAATACTCCACTCCTCCTTGAATGTGTGTTCTATCTCCATGTCATTCATGGCTATTCATGAAATTATTCCCTTCCTATCTATTCATGCATGCACACTTACTTCGACTCTATGTGTTTTCCACAAGGATCGCAATACTCCTCTCCTCCTTGAGTGTTTGTTCTCCCTCTACATTGCTTAGGATTATTCACAGAATTATTCCCTTCCTATCTATGCATGTGTGTGTGCTTCCTTTTGTCTGCATTGGCATGGAGGATCATAATACTCCTCACCTCATTGAGTGTGTGTTCTCCCTCCTCTCAGGTTTACCTCTTGGCTATTTCCCACTACACACATAGTTGTTGTGCATTAATATTTTTGTCCTTTTTCTATCCTATGAAATTCCCAACCGAGCATGGGTTGTGTCCCTCATTTTCAGCCCATAAATTTACAATACTAGTCCCTTCATTAAACTCCATACTATTTAATTTAAAACACAACAAACAACATTCAATGGCTATCCCCATAGTCTAATTTCTTCCCTCACCAAGTAAGTTGAATTTCTCAAGAAAATGGGCTACCTCGGTCCCTTGAAATTTGTGTCACTTACGTATCCCATTTTGATTTTCGGAATTCAAAATGCATGAGGTAAATACATGGCAAGATCAAGCCAACTACGGGTTGGGTTGTTAAAATATTTCTAATCTAACTTTGCAATCTCTAAAATTCTAAATTTTAATATGTATTATTCATGCTTATGGATGTATCATATACTTCATGTATGATTTGACGAGTGTATCAACCACCTTTTTTTATTTTCCCTTAATGTGTTTTATATTCAATTCATATTCACTAGGAGATTCCAGCCATTTACCTAGCTTGACATTCAATGTTGGTTATTCAAATAAATATTTCAAACCACTATGGCATGTCCTCACCTCAAACCTCTTTCCCATAAGGCATGGTATCCATATTTCCAAATCATATAATATGGTTGTTAAATTTAACTCATAATTCTTAATTATTTTTATGTTCTTTTAATTTCCTATACTCATAGCATACGACATGGCTATTTTTCATAAAGACTCCACCAATCCCGTTTGTTGCATGGTTTAGTGCACACAATAAATTCTTCATGTACTAAAAACTTTTTTCACACTACATTATCCATTCAAATTCAACACCTTTATTTTACAAAGGAAATGATCGGGTTTGAAATCTTTGAAAATCCTTGAAAACATCCTCCTTATTAGTTTTAAATCCCCATGAATTATCTAATCTTAGTGGCATTCTTGGTGTTTCTCTAGACTCACTACTTAGGAATTCTTTGGAGATGATATGCCTTAAGTTGCGGATTTTCTTTTGGTAAAATGAAAATTTACTTAGTTTGGCGTAATGTTGATAATATCTCATTACCTGAAACACTATCCTTAAATGGTTCTCATACTCTTCTTATGATTTGGAATAAATAATTATGTTATCTAGGAAAATAATGACAAATTTATCCAAATACTTTCTGAAATTTCCATTCATTAGTCACATAAAAATAGTTGGTGAATTTTTCAATCCAAACAACATGCCTACAAACTCATAGTGTCCATACCTTGTACTAAATTCTATCTTAATTATTCCATTCTCTTTTATTATTACTCTATAGTACATGTTATCACTCAGAATTTTCTCTAGAAGTTATTGGAAGAAAGAAAATGGCTGAGGTAACCACAAACCAACTTTTGGGCATAGGCTCTAGCCAACCTATACTTAGAGAGGGCTCTCTCTGTATGATTTAGCATTGTTTGCTGGGATTTTTAAGCTAGTTCTAAATGTTCAGGGGGTTTTTGATTTGTATTGAATATTGGATGGTGGGATCCTTAAAATAGATGGATAGAATGATGTCTTTGGACCATTAGACTATGGAGTCAGCAGAAGGGCAGCAAAGCTGGAATTAACTCACTAAAGGGAGCGTTCAAAGGGCAAGCTAGTAGAGTGCAATGCAGGCCTTTGGGCCAAATGGGTAAAAAGGTCTTTACCAAGGTGAGAGAGCAATTGAGAATTCTCAGACTGAGATTAAAATGAGGAACAGAGAATAATTGGAAAAAAAGTGCAACTAAGAACCCTTTGCTATATATTATGGAGAGACAACCTAAACTAAGGAGCAATCAAGAATTCCTTAACTTAGACAATCGGTAGAAAACATTTAAATCCATAATAGTTAAGAAAAAGTGCAATGAAGAAAATTCTGAGATATCATTCCATATTATACCATTCAGATATAGAAACACATTAAAGATTGTGAAAAACTTTTAAGAAAGATAACAACAACAAGAGAAAATACTTGTCTGCACTTTACTCTCCACATGAATCCTGTGAAATATCTTGTATTTATTCATCAATCCAGCTTTCTAGTCCAGTCAATGATGCAATAGCTTTACAGAATTTTGATCAAGAAGTCTATAGAAATGTTAAAAATCCACCCTACATACTTCTAATTATGAAGTATTTATACATAAATTATTACAAAATATCTCAAAACAAACTTGAGATTTAATCTAGGAAATACAAAATATCTTCTTGCAAGAAGAAAGAGATAGCTATTGAACTGTTTCATGTTGTCCCTTTTATTGTGGTGTTGTTGTTTTTTATGATTGGATTAAAGCCCTTTATGCTGGCTTGTTGTTGTGGTCTTTTACACTGGAATATTCTTTAACTTTTAACTTTCACCTGATACTCTTTAGCACTGATACTCTTTAACCATGCTGATATGTTTTCATCTGTTTACCTGATTGTTCTACTTTTACTATGCAGTAACCTTGTTACAGTAAATTTCTCATAGTAAATCAGTCATTTTTTCCCACCATTTTGCATCAGGTAATTTGACATTCATCATCTGCCTGTATATCTCATCAACCTTGGTATATTTGGAAAAATTGGGCTTGGTGATGAACAAGTGTTTTACCTCATGCTGGAGGAAAAACAAGTTCTCAAATGTATTATACAAAATTTTGCATGTTGGCAGTGCATTTATTTCGAAAGTACTAGCTTGTTCTTTAGCTAACTGCCTAAGTCTTCTATCATAGTTTGTTGTGTCATAAGTTTTTCATTAATGACCAATGGATTGGGCAATCCTTTCTCCCTCAAAATTTGGAATTTAGCCATGAACCTATCAATCGCTACTTGCATGTTCTAGCACTTTTCTTCTAACTTTAGCATTAAGTTTCTCTTGGAAAGGACCTTCCTTATTTCAAAAATGGTTTCATTCTTGTCTTCTATATCCAATTCATGAAACTCATACGTGTTCTTATTGTTAATGAAGTGGATGAGTCTATTGGCATCCTCGGGTATGTCTCCCAATTCCTCCTTGACTTTTTGGATAGCCTATGTAGCTATCTTTAACAATTTTGTCTACTCAAAAATAACTTGAATAGATGGCAAAATATCATTGAGAGAGTCAATGATATTGGCCCATAACAGTTCCTTGTCTTTCCCAAGGGGTTTTTCCAATGTCAAGTCTTTTTCCATAGCTTTGACACTTTCACTCATTCTACTGCCCTTTTGTGCTTCTTCCTTTCACGTAATTTGGGCAAGTTTGTAGTCAGTTTCTAAACTTGCCACCTTTTCCTTCAGTTTGTCAATTTATGTATCCTGAATAGACATTTGTTCCATGGCACTAACTAACTCTGCTACTTTTTCTCTTGATGCTCTTGTTGTTGTAGACTCTGTTGTGGCTGGCAATGATGTGGTAGATGGAGCTATAGGTGCTAGTGAAGCTGCCAGTGTGGAAGGGACTGTTGTAGATACTGTAGGGATGGCATTTGTAGAAGTTGTGGCAATGTTAGTTTGTTTTAATTGGATCAGGATATCCAATTATTTCTCTATCTCCCTTAGTTGATCATTGAGTTGTAGGACCAAATACATCAACTCCTCATGCCTGTTTTGGCTTTCTAAGAGCTCATGTGTTTGGGGATGTTGCAATGGGGGAATTTTTAATTGCTTCTTAAGTGCAGAAATATCATCGTTTTTCTTCTTTATGAGCTGATCTATAGCTTTAACATCTTTGGGATCATGTCCCAAATCAATAACTAAGTATTCCAAAGACTTAATCCTGGTATCCTTGGCCTATGAGGAGGCCCTCTCCAACTAAAATTGTGCAGAGATATTATTTAATGAGTTTTGTAGCTGATGGGTAGCTATGGCTTTACCTGTAAGGGTGGAGTATATCATCTCTCCAGCTTGTTTATGCAGTTCTATTTGGTCGATGGGATGAATATCCATTGCCAATACTTCAAAGTCAACCCTCTTGAAGTATGGTGATGTCTTGGCTTGTTGTGTTGTAGGTTTGATAAAGGACATTTGCAGTTTTCCCTCCTTGATGTCAATAGCTGACATCAGTCTTGCTTGATTTGTGGGAGTGAGTTTTAGATATTTTGAATATGTTTGAGCTTTCAGTTTCTCATTTCTCATTTTAATTTCTTTATACCTATCCTTTATGTCTTGGTCTTTGTCAGCAGGTTTACTAAATGAAGGCACTTCCACACTTCGTTTCCTTTCCAACATCTGAATCTATGATGTGGATGGCTCTTGTATGTCTCCAGATGGAGTTGTGGGCCTGCTTCTGTCTACCTCTGTGTTGGTCACCTATGCTGATTCTTCTGTATCTTCCTATTCAAAGGCCTCTTGCTTTGGTTTGTTTCCTGCTGCAGATTAGATGTATCCATGCCTAAGTAGAAGCTCCCTCTATGTTTCTCTTGGGATTTCATTCTTCATTTTGGGGAGTCTACATGATAAGAGAGGCGGTCATGGTGGCTTCTTGTTGTCCTGATACCTGCAGAAATGAGCTCTCATAAAGTTGCCTCTCTAAATCCATCAAGGTATTCTCAATGTATACCTTTGTACTATCTCTATCTATAAGAGTGTTCTCCAACCACTCAGATTGATTGGCATATGCTTCTATCTTAGCTATGGGGTGACGAATGTAAGGCCCCAATTTGACCTTTTGCCTAAGTCTTGTTAAGAATCCTTGAGGGTCATATCTCCATATGAAACTCTTTTGGAATTTAATTTCTGGCAATATGTGATATGCTTCCTCCCCTGCTTCTCTTGAATTACAGATGAAGGGACCCAATTGATTTTTGACTCTAAACTGGGTTTTCTTATTAGCTGAAATAAAAATTACTTCATCTGATTTCATTATTTGCCTATAATACTCCAAAGCAAATAACCTCATGGGGAGTTATTTGGGTAGTTTATATGGTGCAAGCTAGCACCCATAGATCCTTATCTCTGTGTCGTTTTGGTACAGGTACCAATCTCCCACTTTGGCTTGTTTGGATAGCTGGAGGACCCTTTTATCTCTGGACTTATCCTAGGTGGAGGATTTCTTGTAAGCATAGTCATGACTGGATGCACAAAAGAGTATAAATTTTGAATAAGTGTATGGTGATCCAAATTTGTGGAATAATGGGGTCCAAAAAATGACAGACCTGGGCTGGCCTTTGGTATCAAGCTTCTGGAGAGTGAAAGGAAATCTGTCTAGTTGGTAATACAGGAACATATAGTAGAAGACAGATGAGTATTAAACACTCTTTCATTACTCATTCTAGTAAACTTCTCATGCATCCTATCAGCTATAAACTCAACATAATTGTATAAAAGCAACATTAGGTTGTCCAGGGGTATAAATGGACATGAAGGAAAGTATAATCTCATCAATGTATTCACTGGTAGTATAGTCCAAAATACATAACATCATGGTCACAATATGCTTGCCCCTTGTAGAGAAAATAGCTGACATATATGGAGGGGGATCTTTAGGAAGGTGTTTTTCTTCTACAATAAAAGTTTGGAGTAACTGGGCCAATCTGGATGGATTTAACTTCATGTACTGGTCTATCAGATACCCAATTGAGAGTGGGGTTAGATTGGGTCTTGGTTAAAAATGCAACATTTCCTTTATGGATTCAGTTGTGATGGTAAACAAAACCTTTTGGTCATGAGACATGATATTTCTATGGCTAGGGCTGTAACATGCATGGCACATGTGGATAATCTATGGGAAGACATGTACTTGGGAGAACTAATATCTGGGTAGATTGGACTCCCAAAGGCTAATGTCATCTAAATGGTTCAGGTAGTTGTGTCTGCACAAGCAATGAATTTTGAGAAGGAGCTCTGATGCATTAGTATCTTTTGTTTGGAAATCACTGTCAACCAGGGGAAGGTGGCCCAGGTCCAAATGTGGAGTTGTCACAGGTCTAACGTCCACGGAGACAGGGGTGTCAGCCATTATTTAGTTCTTGTGGATTTGAATTAGGCACTAGAGGTTTTGAATGGAAATTTGGAACTTTCAAAGGGTTGTGGCTGCAAGTGTTTTTAAATTTAAGGTAATTTTCAATTAATTTGATTTAATGAAAAATAGTTAATAGGCCGAATGTTTCCAAATGTGAACAGGGAGTGGTATTCTATGGTGAAATAACTAAAATTGGGTGAATTGGCTTCAATTTGATGGTTCACAAAAGCTGTAAAGGTTTGTACGGTTTTGGCATGGACTGGGAGGTCACTTGGGTTGTCTACAACGTCTTCTAGAGTGAATTTGGAGGTTTGTTGGTCAATTCGGCGTTTGTAGCAGTCGCAAAGGTTTTCAAAGTTTTACAGAGAAAATGAGTGAAAAGGGCGAAAAGAGGGATTTTTGGCCTTTTATAGAAAAATAATTTTTTTTGGTGGCTTCATTTAGGAATGAACAGTTAGCGGTTTTTTCGGTTAAGCGGGCAAGCGGTATTGGAGGGTCGTCGCACCGCTTTTGTGGTACGGGCGGTATTTGGGAGGGGTCACCCGATGCGCTGCAGCATTTGACACGTAGTAGTAGGAGGGTGGGGGAAAACTACTTTATTGGACCAGGTAAAGATCGGTGATCGAGCCCGACCGATATGGCTGTGGAGCATTGGATGAAGCGGATGTTAATCAGACGGCAATTGGGCAAGGGAAACACATGGGTTATAAAGCTTAGGTTTAGGGTGGGGCCTAGCACTTTAAACTTTGGAGGTATGGGTTTATTTAAAGTTTAATCATAGGTTATAAAATGATTGAGCAAAGCTTAATAGCGGGGTTTAACTCTTTGGGTAAAGGTCGGGCATGAGGTGAGCCAGATATGGATGTGGACCGCAGGATTTGGGCACAAATCATCGGACGGTTGTCGGGTGAGGGAATAGCATGGATGAAATTTATGAAGGCTTGGGGGGGCGCGCCTGATGTTTTAGTCACAAGTGATTTGTGATTATTTAGGGTTAATGGGGGTATTTATATGTTTTGTCGGGATAAGGGGTAAATGTATAGTTTTTAGTAAAACTAAGGGTTGGGGGTATTTACATAGGGATTTAGTTAATATACGGGAAAAGGGATATGGGGGAATTATATAATAAAATTAGAAATTAACATGAAATCTAATGAGCGGAGTGGGTTTTTCCTAAGTGAAATGGTAAAACATAACATTTGTGCACACTTCGCTTTATACTTAGGATAAAGTGTTTTTTGTGGGTTTTTGAGTGTAAAGGGATTTAATCATAGGATTTTTACTCTTCATAGGCAAATGGTGTTTAACCTTAGGAAAAGAAGGTTTTATTAGGGAAATGAGGGGAAAAGAAGGGAGATGAATTTTCATGAAGGGGATTCTAGCACTCGTGTCCATAAGTCATTAAGTCGAGGGTCTGGTCTCTCCAAAAGTTAGAGAAATGCTCTGAGCCTCTTTGACTTAAAGGATTAAAGTAATAATTTGTTCATGGAAATTAGTAAGTAGAGGGGTGAAATGACTGAAGGGATGTTAAATAAACCAAGTTGTAAACCATTTTCCTTGCTTTGTTTACTGCTTATGCACATTTGAAAGATGCATTTAAACATGGCATAAGTGCTTTTTGTGTAATCACTTGATATTTTTGCAACCTTTCTTCTACTTACCCATTTAATTACCCTACCATTTTTTTTCATTTTATTTGGGTGCATTTAGGCTAGCAAACCCTTATCAACCATTTTCTTTTACAAAGTCAACTATCTCATTCTAACTTATATCCAAGGGCTCATATTAAACTGATGAGCTCCTTTTATTTTCTCTACCAATCTAATGATCTACCAAGATTAAATTTTTTGGTCAAATTTTATTCTCTAACTATAAACATAAAATTCAAATCATGAATAACCAAGTTTAAACAATTTGACTACCATGGATTGTGGCATGAATAAGAAGTTGCACACAATCATTATTATGCATAAAAGTAAATAGTAGTGGCATTTTGACTGCACACTTTCATGGTCTCTTTTTGTTTTTTGGGGTTCATATATTTTCATTTTTTTTACCTTTTCTTATTCTTATTGTCCTTTGTTTTTTCTTTTAGGACATACCCTCTTTAAATTTTTAAAATTTTTAATATGGAAAACATTTGCAGAAAGCAAAGGTATGTACAATATTACAAGGCTTAACCATAGTCATTTAAAACTATGACTCCTATTGGTATAGGAACCTAACAGTGGCTCCACTTGGGAATGGCATTTTCTAGTGAAATTTCAAGAACTTTAAAGATAAGTGGCCTTTGAATTGTCCTTGATGTTACCTTGCAAATTGTTCTTTATGCATCTGCATTATTGATACTTATGACAGTGAATCTTTCAAAGCTTAGGGCCTTCTCTTCGGGCTTCAACTTCAAAAATCACCATCCAATCAAAACAAAACTTTTGAAAATAGAAATGTACAAATGGAAAATGAAAATTAGTAGCTAGGTTCAAAGTAGTGTTTTAGCATTCGACCATTCATTGGCCCACCTTCTACTTTTGTACCATAAATTTCTCTTAAAAGGAAAGCATTGTTTCCTCTGTAAGCATAGATGACATAGGGACCTTTCCATAGGAAATCAAATTTCCCATGCTTACCTTTGTCTTCCCTCCTTGAATCCCACCTGAGCATCTTGTCACCAAGGTAGAAATATTCACCCTTGGTTCTCTTATAAAAAATATTTTTAATCCTTTCCTACACAACTTGAGACCTGATGTAGACCTCTTCCCTAGTTTGTTGAAGATGAATAGTTTGATTGATTCTTCTTTGGATACTATTTGGCTCAACCTCCAATTCTTGAAGTATCTTCATTATTGGTATTCCCAAGGAAGATGGAAAAATAGCTTCCATCCCATAGACTAATTGATAGGAAGAAGTACCAATTGATTTCTTAGTAGTCAATTTGTTTGCCCATAAGGCATTGACTAGCTTTTTGTTCCAAGTTTTCTTATTTTCGTCTAGTAACTTCTTGATGATGCTTACCAGGATTTTGTTTGAGTATTTTTCCAGTCCATTTCGTTGAGGGTAATAGGTTGTAGAATGGCCTAGGGTGATATCATACTTATTGCAGAAATCTATCATTATTTTGGATTTAAAGGTTGTTGCATTATCAGTAATGAGCTTAGTTGGACATCCAAATCTTGATAGAATATTGGTTTCAAGGAAGGTTATGATAACAGTATTTGTGGCTTTCCTTGTAGGTATGGCCTCTATCCATTTTGTGAATTAGTATGTGGCTGTGAGGATCCATTTGTGTTGGGCAGAGGAGGGTGGGTGAGTTTCCCCAATTAATTCTAAACCCCATTATTGAAAAGGTATTTTAGCAGAGATTAGCTTCAAGGGTAAAGGTAAGAGCTTTTTCTTCCCCTCAAAAATTTGACATTTGTGACAGGAGGTCACATATTTTTTGACATCAGCAAACAAGGTAGGCTAGTGGAAACTAGCTTTAAGGATTTTCTCTGTAGTGGTCTTCTAGTAAAGGTGTCCTCCATGGTCCCCTGCATGAAACTCTTGGAAAACTTTGTCAGATTCATATTTTAATAAGAAATTAAGAAGAATATCTTCATGATCTCTCCAAAACAGAGCATTGTTTAATATACAAAATTTCAAGGATTTCATCTTTAAAAACCTGCTTTTAGTCCTAGATATTCAGGAGGAGCTTGTAATTTCTGTAAAACATAAATAATATCATCATACCAAGGTGATCCAATAAAGGCCTAGTTGATTCGTGGAGTCACCATCTACTCTTGATTATCGATTCCTGCGATAAAGTTTATATCCAAGGCCTGATAATTGGATTTATCCATGAGTTTGGCTAAACCTTGGCCCTTGATTAACTTAGTAGGTTTGATTTCTATATCATACTCTAAAATAGTAGCAATCCACTTTCCCCTCTTTCCATCAAGACCATCCTGAGTTACAATTTCTTTGACTACTGAATTAGGAATGTAGGTTACTATATGAGAATATAAGATGTATACCCTAAAGTCCTTAATGTCTTTGACTAAAGCCAATCCTTTTTTTTCCATTATATTGTATTTCAAGGGGGAACCTCTCAGGGCTTTGCTAAAGAAAGCAATGGGTTGTTCATAGCCCTGTTCATTTTTCTGCAAAAGAACTGCAGCTATTGTGTGCTCAAAAGCAAAGGAAAACAAGATGAAATCTCTGTCAAATTTAGGACTGATTAACACACGTGTTTTAGTTAAGGCCAGTTTAATGTCTTCATAGGATTTTTTAGCCTCAGCAGACAATTTTATGGTTGAATCTTTTTTTAGCATATTGTTTAGTGATCTAATTAGTTCTTCCAAATTAGATATAAATCTTCTAAGAAAAATAATGTTTCCTAAAAAAGCTTGCAACTCTCTGATGTTCTTAGGGCGTTGTATTTTCAACATGGCTTCTATTCTCATAGGGTCTACTCTTATACCATCTTTTGAAATTATGTGACCTAACAACTTTCCTTCTTCTAACCCAAACAAAGACTTCTTGGGGTTCAAGGAGATTCCAAATTTCCTACATTTAATAAAAGCTTGTCTTAGATGATCCAAATGTTGACTGTCAGATTTTCAAAATATAGTAATATCATCTTATCACGAGGAAATCATGAATTTCTTTCGCAAAGGCTATGTCCATAGCCCTCTGTAAAGTGGCTCCTACATTCATTAGCCCGAAAGGCATTTTCACATACATAAATGTGGCTTGAGGAGTAGTAAAAGTAGTTTTGGGTTGGTCATCAAGATGAACCAAGATTTGATTATAACCAGAGAACCCATCCAACAATGAGATTCTGGTTGATCCAACTACTCTCTGTAAAATGTGGTCCATTTTGGGGAGAGGGTAATTGTATTTTAGTGACACTTTGTCGAAGTTTCTGAGATCCACACAGAGTCTAATCTCACCAGTTTTCTTTCTAGTTGGCACTAAGTTTGAGACCCAATCAGAAACTCTGATTGGTTCAATTATTTTGTCATCATACATTCTCTAAATTTCTTTTCCAATTGAAGGTAATGAGACAGGATTAATGCTTCTAATTTTTTGTCTGAAAGGCTTTTTATTTTCTTTAATGGGAATTGTGTGTTGGATGATGTTGGTGTCATAGGATTTGACGTCCTCATAACTCCAAGAAAAGACATCTTGAAACATTTTCAACAACTCCATCTATTTTACTTTTTCAGTTGGGGGTAATGATTTTGAAATTTTGACCAATTTAGGATTTTCATCGGTGCCTATATTACATTCCTCTATATTAGACTTCAAAGGTTCCATTTTAGGTTTCCTAGGAACATCATTTGAATCAAATAAATCTTCTAGACGGGTTAATCCCTTAGGTAAGAAATTATCTTTGATACTAATTACTTCAGTTTCTTCACTGATTATTTCATCAATCTCAACTTGCTCTAAGTTATCTACATCTATCTTGGTAAATTTAGTATGGTTAAATCTATCTATTTCTTCACCTTCTAACTCATTTATTTTTATTTCACTCTTAGTGTCAAGATATATTGATGTATCAGTATCTATATTGTTATTTACAAACTCTTCTTCTGAAATTAAAAAGTTATTTATCTGTTTATCAATAGAAAATATTTGCCAATTGTTCAAATTATCTAGAATTGAAGGTTTGTGCCTAACTTCAGCAATGTACTAATGGTTAGGTTGGAAGGGTAACTTGCAGGTGCTAAAAAACATTGCTAAACTATGAGCTTGCATATTGTGTTTTCTAGGGATTACTGCAATCTTTGTTTCTAGGAAGGTATTAAGTATTTATACAATAGTTCCTCTATAACAACTTAATATAGGGTCCTTTGTCATATATACAACATCTATTTGTTTTATAATTAGTTTAGAGTCTCCCATGACAGAAACTCTTTTAGCTCCTAGATTTCTGACTAACTTTAGACCTAAAATTAATGCTTCATACTCGGCCATAGTATTAGTACATTTAAAATAGAATCTATATGCATGGCCCTCTGAGTGATTATTTTCCAAATTATATATCCACACTCCTGCTCTTGCTCCAAACTTATTGACTAACCCATCAAATTCTAGATGCCATAATATCTCATGCACATAATTTTCACTATCTCATGCAACAAACATTTCATCATTTATAGAATTTTGATCATCTTGTTTATTGAAAAGTTATGAAGTTTGGTTAGTTTCATTTTGTGTAGAAACTGCAATTTCTTTTGGTTCTGTATTAATACTATCTGAAATTTCTTTTGGTGTTTGATCAGCATTGTACAGGATAAAAGAATTGATATCTGAGTGTATGGAGTATATGGGAAAGTTTTGAGGCTGATCCTGGCTACTAACCATATATTTCATTAAGGTTTCTCGACATAGCTTCTTAGGTTGTCCAACAATAGAGATTTTTGCATATGACATATCTAGTTGTAAGGATCCCTGAAGTTTGGCTCCCCGTGATCTGGATAAGAGCATGCCATACTTAGATGGGATGTCAATAACTACAATATCCATAAGGATGCTTTGGGCAAGATAGTGAACTAAAGTAACACACAACTCTTTAATCAATCATAGACACTTTACCTGACTGGAGTCAAATGAGAATAAATCTTTATAAGGCCTTGTAATGTCTAGGTGTAATTTCTCTATTACTGATTTGGCCATTAAGTTGTGGGAGGCCCTAGAATCCAACATTGCATTATGTAGAATATCATCATGGATACTAAGGCTGATGTAAAAAGGTGGGACTCCTCCTTCTAATGGTTTGCCATTAAAATCTGGACCAATTATGAGTTCTGGTTGGTCATCAAACAAGTTGACAGAATCCTCATTTTCAGCATTGTTCAAATTCTCATTTATCTATGATTTGTAAGTTTCATTATTGGTTAGTTTTATTAAGGGAACTAAAATATTCAACTTATCTATCTTTGCTCCCATATTGAATGGCAAAGAGAATGTTTCTTTTTGAAGGTTTTCAATTTTTGCAGTGGGGACTTGAGTGGGCTGGTCTTCTTTTCCTCTCTTAGGGATCTCCTTAGATGGATTTTCAAATATGATGTTTTGAGCTTGGTCCATGGGTTCCTTAGGTGGAATTGAAGTGGATGGTTGATCGGCAGAAGGTTGATCAACGGTTATATCTACAATGGTGTGACCAGAAGGATTTGGGTTCTGCCTAGGGAGAATTTGGAGGATCTTTGAAACAAGGGCTTCTTTTATTTTCTTGGGATGACTTTGTATTGTTTTCTTGGCTTGGTTAGGGACATCAGCATTCTTTATGTTTCTTAGATTATACTGTTTATGTACTTCAAAAATGGCATAATCATACCCTTGTTTATAATAAAATGACTCTCCAGACTGGATTTGTGATTGCTATAGCATATGTAGTTCCTTCTCATCTTGGGTTAGAAAAACAATGTCCTCATCATTTAATTCCATTAGGTTAATTTGTGTATCTTGTTCTGCATCTTCTAGCTGGGATGTCTCTACATATTTTTCTTGAAAAGGAGGCCTAATGTTTTGATGCGGTCCATTTTTCCAAATGTTTTTGTTTTTTCTAAAATTTGGGTTTCTAACTGGAGGTGCTTGCTGGTTATCCCATTGAAGTTTCCTCTCCATATTATCTATTCTATTCATTAGTTTTTCCATACTTTTGGCTAAACTATCTATTTTAATGTTAGTGGTTGAAGCTTCATCCTTTGCAGTTCCTCTTCTTCCATTTCTAACTCTAGCCATCTTGGCTAGTAAATTAGCTTCAACACTAACAACTACACTTTGCATTTCTTCTAATGTTGGGGGGTTTCTTTCCCTAAGTTAGTATGCCATATCTGTGTCAAAACCATCAGGGAATTTTATTAATGCTAAGTCAAGTGGGTGTCTAAGATTAACTAGGATGGCATTATATATATTATTGAATCTAGTGCAGTAATCTTGAACAGTCTCATTAGGTCACCTTCTAATATTCTCATATTATGAAAGGAGTTGTAGGGGATTCTTTTTCTTTTCCCATCTATTCAAAAATTTCTAGTGAAATGCTTCCAAACTATCAATACTATTAACAGGCAATGCTCTAAACCATTTCCTAACATCACCAGCCAATGTCTATGCAAATAGTCTCATTTCAACATTATCTATGTCAATCTCATGCAACTCAAGGTAATTAGTTATCTTGTTGACATGTTGTTGTGCAGTGTAATGTCATATTCCATCAAATTGAACAATTTTACTTTGGTAGTCTGCTGGCATACCACCAATTTGGGCAGGTAAAATAGGAGGAGCATATCTATTTGCCATAGTTGTAAGATGGGAGGGGCTAAGATGTGGGGTTGAGGTACTCGGAGATGATGCAGTAGTGGATGAAGAACCAGGACTAGTAGGTTATCAATGGGTGATGATGGGTTGGTTAGGGAGTGTAGGTATAAATGGTGGTGAAGAATAGGCTTTAGAAGGTATTATTGATGAAGTTGAAGGAAACAATGGTGAACTCAAAGTAATGGAAAATTGTTCAGAAAGATCAGGGATTGTCGCAGTATTAATAGATGATTGTGGAGATTTCAGAATGTATTCATCAATTGATTTATTTGCTTGTTGAACTTCAAGGTCTGCAATGAATTTAGGATCTAGAATAGTTTCACTGAGTGCACTTTTAGATTTTGTTCTAAATAACGAAAGATCAAATGACACATCAAAGGGAAGTTCTTCTAAAAATAACCACTCATTAGGACACAAATTAGCTTTAACTAATGGTATGTGGCTAACTGAACCTTCTTCTTTTTTGGATTTTCCTGAAATTAGGTTATGATTATCAACTACTTGGGTAGGGTTGGGATTTGGGTTAGCCCTAGTAAAATGAGTCTTTCTAGAAGCCAGAATTCAATTTTTTTAATTGTTTTTGTAATATTTTTCAATATAGCTTCTAACAAATGACTTTAAGAGGCCTAGAATGAATATTTAGTAATTTCTTAAAGCTTTATTAGGACAGAGGATTCGATGTCCCCAGTATGGTCACCACTATGTTATCACTCAAAATCTTCCATAGAAGTTATTAGAAGAAATAAAATGACTGAGGTAACCACAAACCAACTTTTGCACATACGCTTTAGCCAACCTATGCTCAGAGAGGGCTCTCTCTGTAGGATTTAGCTTTGTTTGCTGGGAGTTTTAGGCTAGTTCTCAATGTTCATGGGGTTTTTGATTTGTATTGAATATTGGATGGTGGGATCCTTAAAAAAGATGGATAGAATGATGCCTTTGGACCCTTGGGCTATGGAGTCAGCAAAAGGGCAGAAAAGCTAGAATTAACTCACTAAATGGAGTGTTCAAAGGGCAAGCTAGCAAACTGTAGTGCATGTCTTTGGGCCAGATGGGTGAAAAGGTCTTAACCATGGTAAGAGAGCAATTAATATTTCTCATACTAGGATTAAAACGAGGAACAGAGAATAATTGGAAACAAAGGGAAACTAAGCATACTTTTCTATAGATTATGGAGAGACAACCTAAACTAAGGAGCAATCAAGAATTCCTTAACTTAGACAATTGGTGGAAAACATTTAAATGCATAATAGTTAAAACAGAGTGCAGTGAAGCAAATTCTGAGATATCATTCCATATTAGCATCTAGATATAGAAACATATTAAATATTGTGAAAAACATTTAAGAAGGATAACAACAACAAGAGAAAATACTTGTCTGCACTTCGCTCTACACATGAATCCTATGAAATATCTTGTCTTTATTCATCAATCCAGCTTGTTGGTCCAATCAGTGATACAATAGCTTTATATTCCTTTGATCAAGAATTCTATAGAAATGTCTAAGAATCCACCCTACATACTTCGAATTATGAAGTATTTATACATAAATTAATACAAAATATCTCAAAGCATAATTGAGATTTAATCTAGGAAATACAAAATATCTTCTTGCAAGAAGATAGAGACAGCTATTGAACTGTTTCATGTTGTCCCTTTTATTGTGGTGTTGTTGGCTTTTATGGTTGGATTTAAGCCCTTTATGTTGGCTTGTTGTTGTGGTCTTTTATGCTGGAATATTCCTTAACTTTTAACTTTCACCTGATACTCTTTGGCACTGATACTCTTTAACCATTCTAATCTGTTTTCATCTGTTTACCTGGCTATTCTACTTTTATTGTGCATTAACATTTTTACTATAAATTTTTCACAATAAATCAATCACTTTTTCCCACCATTATGCATCAGGTAATTTGACATTCATCATCCACCTATACATCTCATCAGCTTCGGTATATTTGGAAAAATTGGTCTTGGTGATTGTTATAGACATATTTGGGCACTGCGACACCAATCACATATGTCCATAAACCAAGGGCTTCAAAGTCACTAAAATTGTTGTTTCATACCCTAAAGGATCAAGGTCAGCTGATTACATCATCTCCCAAAAGTTCTCCACAAAAACCTGCTCAGAACTGGTCAAAATTGGACCATACAGACTGCTCAGTGCAGAGGGTGCGATGCATCTCACCTGCTCAGTGAAAAAAGTGTGATGCATACTAAAAAGACCTTCTGTAGGGTGTGATGGACGAGAGTAGACAAATGGCAGAGACAGTTTGTAAGGTGGATGATCATGGAATATTCCAGAAACTTCTCCTGTGACACTTGCCTCTCTGAATTCGCCCAAGGATGAGTAAGAGATCATCAATCTCCAAGTGGAATCAAGAACTATCAGAGAGAAGACACTAATCAAAAATCCCAGAAGCTAGCTCACCCCCCTGCAATCATCTATATATGGATCCCTCATCCCAGATATCCAGAGGTTGGAATCTTGTATATTATAAGGAAGTGTTGTTGGTTTCCTAATGGAATATCATAGTGTTGGGTGATCTAATCTTTTCACGAGGTGAAGAAGGGCTTTCATGCTAGGAGGATGACGCTAGGTCAGATCAATGGGTTGTAATCCTCTCTTCTAATCTCTATATCAATAAATCTATTCAATTTTTCCTCCACATTCTTGTATGTTTGCTAATATATGCATTTGTGTGGTCAATAGGTATCTGGTCCTATATTGTTTATGATTGTAGATCTCTGCTCTTTGAAGGTATTATGCTGCTTGGACTTTACAGGTACTCTTTGAAGCGGAGTGGTCAAGGGAGGAGCGGCAAAGATTTTTCAAAGAGGAGAAGGAACAAGCAGAGAATCGAGCGAAAGATTGAGGTTGGTATTCTTTGCTCCTCTCCTATCTACTTCTCGTAAAGGAAAACGAAAGTAAATTTGATTTGTTTCTTTCTAAGATAGATACCTGTCTTAGTGGGACCAGAAGCTCTGCATAGACACTAGATTTCCTAATAACAAAATGACGACTCCGCTGGGGAGCGAATAACTTGTTTGCTTGTCTATATTTGTTTGCTTATAAACTTACAGATGAAGCCTGAAGTCAAGCCAGCTAGCCTTCGAACTGCATCTGCTATGCAAATGCAAAGTAGATCAATGTTGCTTCAGTCTATCTACGGGTTTTGTTTATAAACTGAACAATTGATTTGCAAACATCCTAATTTCCCTAGTGGTGGCTCAAGTAGCCTCATTAGATTAGCCCCTGTGATTTGCATTTATGGAATATCATTTGCTCGGCTTAAATCCCTGAACTGAGCTGCAAATTGTGACCAAGAACCCAGTTGAAGTCTTGTCCCTAGACCATCGCACCTTCTCCTTTTGGGAATCAGGATGCATCGCACCTCCCATGTGTAGTAGGTGAGATGCATCGCTCTTTCCCTATGTTGCAGGTATGATGATCACATAAGACCTCTTCTGCTTCTAGATTTTGGTTTTTTGTTCACTCTCTTTAGCTTTATTCAAGAGTTTTGTTGTCTATGATTAGTATACCACTGTAGAAACTCCATTCCTTTTCATGATTCAACCTCCATATTACAAAGAACTGTAAATGTTTTTATGTATTGTTCGCCATTTACGATTCTCCTTTACAAAGAAGTAGCGTAATCAAACTGTCATCTTTTGATTTGGAAGTGTCACAAGTGTCATTTTCAGTCAAAGAAAAGAATCGTATTGTTCTTGATGGTCGATTACATTGTTACTCTTGTATTTGATTTGGATTAATAGTTTTTCAAGTGTTGAAAGAAGTTTTCAATTCAAAATTGCAAAGTGTCATCATTATCTTCCTTTCGTTTTTTGAAAAGAAAATCGTTAGTACTATCGCTTGAAATGATTCAGATTTGTACTTAGCATCATTTTTGTCATTCACACATTAATTAAGCGAAAACAAATACATGCATTTGCATTTTCATTTAGACTGCTTGTTGATTTTGATTTAGGACAGTGCATCTAGTGTGTTCTCTCTGCTCTATGTTGAAAGAATCTCATTTCTCTTTCGTTAGTAGCTAGGATTTTCATTGCAAAAAGAAGATTAAACGATTGTTTATCATCTTAGATTGCATTTTAGGAATTGTATATCTACATCACGCGGTGAACCTGAAAGGCAAAATTCTTAAGAAAGATCAACAGTAAAATAAATTCAATGAACATAAAAACACTTTGGAACCTAACGCACAACATTTAGAAGTCTAGGCTAGAGACGTATTCCGGTGTCATAAAGCCTAGCAACTATCGCTTTCATTGTAGTTTGGGTGATTCCTCCTATTTGAGAAAACAAGTGCATGTACAGACTTGTGCTCCCACGTACCATCGAGTATATATTAGGAGACCAAAATAGGCTATATCCTTTATCCTTAGGAAGCCATGTCTACTGCCCTATCGATTGCAATGCACTGAACACAGCATTCGGGAAGATTGACTACCGTAATGTAATAAGTATTCTACAGTTTTACAATTGGTTTGGTAATCCCTCTGTCTAGATTTCCAAAGTAGTCTCTTTCGTTCCTTTTCAGACTCCTTAAAGGAAAAGGTCCATCTGAGCACTTGTCACTTCAGGCTCATTAAAAATCAAAGGCAACTAGAGTCATCTTTAGATTTTTCTCGACTCTTGAAAATTGAAAAAGCAAGTTGTGTCAAAGCATATAAAATTCTTTAAATTCGGAATCACTCTTTCCCCTTTATTCTGAGTTGATCAAGTAATCCGCAATCGTGGAAGAAAGTCAATCGAAACCCCGTCATTCGTGGAGATTAACGAGTCAACCATCTTTGACTTCAGAAATGAAACCATTCCAGACAAAGCGAACTCGTTTAACCGAATCAAATTCCCCTGGTTTGCTTGGAACTTTTTCTCCAACATCCTCAGGGACTCCGGTTACTCCAACCATCTCTGGTACCTATGCCTTTACAGAAGAAGTTCCACGGCCACAAGAGGACAATAGAGATGATCCTAGTGTAACAGTAAATGCTTATATTCTTGAATCGGCTCCATCTACAGTTGATTCGGAAGGTGTTACCCCTCCAACAACTGTCGCTGCAGATTCTATACCTTCTTCGGCACCAGAAATATTTTACGGACCTGGCGGTCTACCTCTCCCACCTAGATTGATTGCAATAGAAGAGATTGTGGAGGATCCTCCATCCAGTGCTCCATTGCATTTTGGAGCCGGGATCACCCTATATCCTTCGTCATCAGAAGCTAGTCTCCCTTCATCGCAAGTTCCTATAGAATCGCTAGGAAATCTTTTGGATAGGCTAGATATGTCTGAACAGCCGTCGACATCCAGGACTGTGTCATCTGACGCAGCAGTAGCAGAACTTCCTGTTGTTACTCCAACAATGTTCGTTGGTGTACCATTTGTCCCAACTAGCCCTCAACCGCTAGATGGAGTCCATCTAGGGACTGTTTCGACAGCATGGTCTGTTCCCGTTTGTTCGTCTGGAATAATATCCAGAATCTCTTATGTTGAGTCTCAACAAATTGATCCTTCGCAACAGTATCAATTTGGGCAGTCCAGTCCCTAGAGGCCAATCATTCCTTTGAGCACTAGATTGTCGCTATATGGGGGACAGTATGCCCTTCCATTGTTTCCTCCAGGAGAACAACCATATGGGAGTTCGCAACAGAATTCAGGTCATGCTGAAATTACATCCAGCATTTGGGTGCCAATACTGCCTCAACAACCAAGAGTTGTATACTCAATGCAACAAATCCTACCTGTGTCAAATATCCCCACTACATCAGCCATTGTGATAGTGTCGCAAGTACAAGCGTTGCCTGTTGTATGTCAACCTCAAGTCTTTCAGGTCGTAATACAACAGCCTCCTGTCTCCACGACACAACCGCAATCACCGATTAGTAGCTCCCTAACTGGAGCGACCCAAGTTCAGACGGGTAATATTAGCCCTCATCTTGGTCAAATAGCCAGTATTGGACAATAGCAAATCGTTTCACAACCATGGCTGGTGCAATATCAACAATCGCAATTCCAACAAGCTTACCAAAGATCTAAGCAACAAATCTTTGCAAGTAATGGGCAACCATATATTCAAAACGATCAACATCAATCATTTCATAATGGTTATGCTCATCAACCTTACCAAAGTTATCAGCATCAAATGCATTATGCTGGTATGCAAAGACCCACTGCTCAGGAAATACCATCCTATCCTGGGTATGCTTCACCGAACCTGAATCAACAGTTGCCCTTCGTGGTGACTTTAGAGTTACCAGATCTAAATCGGCTAACAAACGATCCAATTGCTTATGCCCCTTGGTGGCCGTCGATTCCACATAAACTTCCGTCAGATATTCCTAAATTTAATGGAAATCCGGGTGAATACCCGTCGAATCATGTGATGACCTTTCATCTGTGGTGTTCATCCAACACTCTAAATGATGATTCGATTAGGCTTCACCTTTTTCAGCGAACGTTAACTGGTCCGGAAGCAAAATGATACATTGAATTTCCTAGAGCTTCATTTGATAACTTCAGCAGCCTTGCCACAACCTTTTTAACCCATTTTCAGTTACCCATAAGGTACGAAATAGGAACAGAGCTTCTTACCAATTTCAAATAGACTACAGCCAGTCACATATCTGATCATATCCATGAGTGGAGGCATCGTCGTAGAATGGTAAAAACATATGTTCCTGATCAGCTGTTAGCCGAATGGTTTATTAAGTCATTGTTACCTTCTATCACAGAAGATGTGGCAAAGGGAGGAGTCGTCACTGAAGAACAAGTCATTACTCATGCACAATATCTGGACTTGATCTATACTCAGTCTGGCATGCTCTATGACAAAATCCCTAATGCTCCTAGACTGGAATTTTCCGTTCCTCCTCCTCCTAAATCAAACAAAGACTCTCATGCAGATGATGGTGTGATAGGTATGACTAGCACGAAAACCGTAAAGGCTACACCAAAGAACGCTCGCACGGTTTCTAGTCAAAATGAAAATGAAGAACTTCGTGCCTCAGAGGTAAATTCCGTGTCGACTGACAAAGGCAAAGGACCAAAGAAACCAGGGGGCAAGAAGAAAAATAAAGGGAAAAAGAAGAAATAGGATGAGTCATCTCCTAAGAAACCTTCTGCAAACCCTTCTGGGCAAAGGAAACCCCCTGTGGGGTGTCAGATATGCGATGAGGATCATTGGACGAGAGATTGTCCACATAAAGCTAAAGTCAAGAAACTCTTTAAGAGTTCAAAAACCTCAGCGGTATTAACTGATCCATTTCCAAACCCGGGAACCAATCTAGTTGCTAGTGACAATGCTTCCCCATCCCAAGTACTCATGTTTTCCATTTCGAAATAGAAAAATGATGCTTTGATATCAACAAGGAATAAAGATTACGGGAATCCACAGCTGTTGAACAACAAGGCCACTAATCAACCAAGTAGTTCGATGACAACTTTGACCAAATTTGTGCCACCCATCATTCTTGAGCTGACGATAAAGCTGCCAAAGGGAGTAGTACACAAATTGACATTTAGTCCTCGTGCCAGAGCAGCACATAATTATAATATAGTAGAGGACCTGGCCCAATCGTCATCCGCTATGTTGACACTTGAGGTACTGCAAAATTTCCCCTCCCAAAAGTAGGCTCTATTATCAGCAATAGGTGGGATTGACCAAGCAGATTCCAATCTTGTGGCCTTTAATCATAAAGGTTATGACCCTCATTTACCAGCTCAACTTGCTTTCCTTATTCAAGTGAAAGCCCTCAACAAAACTGTTCATCAAACAATTATTGATGAGGGAGCATCTACATGTATTATGTCGATGAGTTGCTGGAAAACTTTACGCTCACCACCCTTGTCATGATCGTCAATGACATTGAAAGCATTTGATGGATGAACATACACTCCATACGGGATTTTAAGTAACTTGCAAGTCGAACTGGGGGGCAAGACAGTAGAAATTGATGTTGAAGTTATCGACGGAAACCTCGATTACAACATCCTACTGGGAAGGCCTTGGATATATGTTATGGCCACTGTCGTGTCGACATACTTCAGAAAGATTGAATTTCCTTTCCAAGTAGGAATTACAATTGTCGACCAACAAACATTTCTCCCCAACGGTTCACAAGTTCGGGAAGCATTCCGATGATCCACGGGAGCTCTCATTCGCTTCAAAATATTGGAGTAGGCCTACTAAAAGACCCGACATTGATTGGTACTTTTACCCTACCACCTCGAAACAATCTGGTGAAAGTGGACATGGTGGGAACCTGCAATATGGTGTCTTCCATTTAGAAGATATTCGATCACGATGTTAGCATGGATCATCGTGAGGTTTTGCCTCCAAACCCAATAGAAATATTGTAGCAATCAATGTTTTCGGCATGGGAGGCGAACCCAAATCAACGCTCATCAAGCATTTGGATAGATAGGTCTAAGGAATATGGTACCCCTTCAGATCCTTGGTCGCATGTACACTCTACAGACGAAGGAATTGTTCAGTCAATGATGATTGACGGGGCACCATGGGAAGATTACCACCATCGTTCCCATCTTCCAGATTACAAAGAAGATTGTTCCAGTGACCTTGATCATCCTTCAATATTTGATTTCCTATTGAATATTGTAAATACGGTGGATTCCAAAAGAAACATGTCCAACATTGAAGAAACTATCACCATAAATATCTCGACTAAACCAAATGTTGTAGAGAATATTCATGTCGGCAAATCTTGTTCTCCTAAAGAACTTGAAATATATTACGCTCTCTTTCACGAGTTCAGAGATGTCTTTGCATGGTCATATGAAGAAATGCCAGGCATCAACTCAAGTATTGTTGAACACGAAATTAAGATGTATCCATATGTCAAACCAGTACGACAACGGCTTCGGCAGGTGCACCCCAAGAAACCCGCTGCCATTAAGGTGGAAGTTGAAAAACTTCTCCATGTTGATTTCATTTACCCTGTTCCTCTAACCAATTGGGTATTGAATATTGTTCCTGTAATGAAAAAGTAGGGAACAATAAGAGTGTGCATCGATTATAGGGATGTAAATCAAGCTTGTCCAAAGGACAACTACCCTACACCCTTCATTGACCAGATAATTGATGAATGCACCAGATGTGAAATCTTTTCATTTATGGATGGATTTTTGGGGTATAATCAAATAAATATCCGCTCACATGTGTTACATAAAAAATTGTCACCATGACTTTCTACAGTTTGTATGAGTCCATCAACACTCATACATACCTCCTTTGCAAGTCTTAAACCTCAGCTCTTCATGTCAAGCCTTAAAAATGGGAGAAAGACCTTAAAAATATCTCAAATCCTAGTTTCGCACTTTCTTCTAGCATTTCCTGCGGTGCCGCACCTAATGGTCATGTTTCCTGCGAACCTAACCACTCTGTATATTGAGTAATGGGTGCGAACCCCTGTAAAAGTTGAAAAGGTGTGAGTTCATTCTTAAAAACTCATATTGGGTCACTTCTAGACACTTCTAGAAGGAATATTACGCTGGCAAGTCCACTCCACCTTGGTCCATCCATTCCATAACTAAGGGAGCTAACTCCATGATATGAGGTGCTTATCCCATTGAAGGAGGAACTTATCCCTTCAATGGTGGACCTGGAACTTCCTCCATTTGCACTATAAATTCATGCATTGGGCTGGTTGTAGGAGAGGTTGAAAGC
>APFE030524885.1:125772-151834 GCA_000404065.3 Pinus taeda
TATGAATTACAAATGAGAACAAAAAGTTTGCTTATATACCAAGCAAGTGTCTCTTCATGAAGAGTCATGTCCTATTAGACATGACTCTTCAACCTAATTACTAGCTTAACTAACTATTATTAATGATTATTATCTTTTACATTATATTTATATTATTTATATATTTTATTCATTACAGGCTCCCCCACAACATTGTAGTATTATATAACCAGCCTAAATTCATCTTAAGCCCGGATCTATCAAGCGTGAGAGGGATTAATTCTTTCGAGGTGCAAACCTTTCCTCAAGTTTTGCACTCAAAAAAGAAGTTTGCACCTCAAAAGATTTGATCCCTCTTGGCACTTGATAGATCTGGGGTTAAGATGGATCTAGGCTGGTCTTACTACATTTCAAATAGTCTTTTGTTAATTGTATCTTATCTCAAACTTACTAATAATTGGAGAGTTACTAAAGAATTCAGCCCCTTGTAGCTGATCTAGTAAGTCCTCATTCAAAAAACAAGGGGTGCCAATTCTTAACATTTATCTTGTTCAAGGGTCGACAATCTATAGTCTTCCTCTACAGCCCATCGTTATTTGGCACTAGGAGAGTCTGATTAACTTCTTAAATGCCAGCTTTAAATAAATTCTTTGTAATTTCGACCGAAACCTTATGTACCTCTCTTAATCAGCTGATATTTTGTGGGCATATTTGTTGGTGAGAGGTTTATAATTTCATGCTTTTGATATAATGATACTTTTGTTGTTCTGCTTCAACTTCAATGTATGACTTATCGTAACTATCTACATTGACTGAGGAGCAACTTGTTTGGTAGCCGGCTTTTTGAAAATTTTAGTTGCAACTTTTAGAACTTTTAGTAGTGTTTGGATGCAACGTAGCTTAGATTTGCAAATGTTAAACTCCTTTCCAAAATTGATCCTCACTAAGGTTATTCTGGTACAAACCCTTGCAACAGATTCCGTTGGTGGTTCTAACAAATTATCTGCAAAACAAGTTTCAGAATACAATGGTAAAGTGATTTTCTATTTTTTTGACATTTATATCTCCTAGATTTAAGGAAATATCTCCAAAAATTTTATTCAAATATGCTTTAGAGTTAGCTATCAAATGCTATTGAACCTGTAGAATTTATGAAATTGGAGGAATGTTTAGTGACATTCATTTTGGGATGCGTTGAATTTAGGGAAGTTCCTATAGTTGTGTTATTGTCATTATATTGAAGAGTAACTTGGTTTTTCCTGCAAAATTATAATGGACATTACCATAAGTTTTAGTGGAGAACATCATGTTGTCAATTTCTCCATTTAACTGAGTTCTGCTTTATTACCTTGCAGGCAGGAAATATGATATTTTGGTGCTTCTTTAGTATTCTTGGTCAGCCTATGTGTGTACTACTTTATTATCATGATGTTATAAACCAGGGGAATGGAGAAAGTGAGATGGTTTTGTTTAGTGACAAATGGCAAGCTCGTAAAACAGTGCTCTCGCTGTAGAATTCATACTCTCCTCGTATAATAAATTTTGAAATGGAAGAAAATTCATTTTTCTGCCCCAATGCTTGAAATAGAAGCTACACCTTGAATGGAAGTCTGGATATAAATGATTCTTGAAGTTTTCCAGAATATAATGGCAAAGATGTACCAATTTAAAACAAATAAAAACTGAAATTTTAATTTACTGTCTCAAGGAAAACCTTGGTGCACTGATGTGTCTAATATTTATGGAACTGCCAAAAATAATCTGGTAGTCTGTAATGACCATAGAAAATGAGACAAACAGACAGTACCAAAAATAAAAGGATCCACCATGCTTCAAATCCATCTTAACCCCTTTCCTCAAGTTAAAACTCCACTTGCAACATGTTCACTTGTAGGCTAATTGTTGATTGGAGTTGGTAAGGTAAAGAAAAATACAATATATAATTAATTGCAGGAAATTTGGAATTAAAGAAAATCGTGTGCCTCTAATTCTGTGAATTAGTTCACTGATTTCTGATTCTCCTTGAAACCTTGAATTAGTTCATTGACTACTGATATCTCTGAATTTGTTAAGGTTGTCCCCTGAAAATCTGTTATCTTCTCTTCAATCCTGATCAACTCTGGCACATATTCTCTGGTTGTCCTTTATTCTATTCTAGAAGAATAATCTTTATCATCTATGCTAACAACCTCATCTCTGATTGCTACTTTTGTATCATTGAATCTCTTTGCAAAAAATGTTTCACTATCATCATATTTGAAAAAAAATTACAATTGTTCTAGTGTAGCATGGTCTGACATGAATCTCAATGCAACTTTTATGAAACTTGGAAGGCAACCTTCCGTACTCGTTTGGTCTGCAATGCATTTATGCTTGCTGGACTAGTTATGGAGATCCATTACCTTAAGATCATTAAATACTCTCAGAGATGGTTGATAGTTGTTTTGTGCCTAAATCACAAGATATTGCTTCATCACAATTTGAAACAATAAATTGTTACTTCTTTTAAATTGCTTGATAACTTCGACCTCCTCCATGCCTGAACAACACAGCTCAACAATATTCGTACTCAAAGAAGGGATCTCTTAAAAAAATTTCCAACATTCTTTGTATCTAATTATTTCTTTATTGAATGGAACTTCCAGGTTCTTATTGAATTGCAGTCACAAAAACCTAAATGAGTTGCTGAGTGATGGCATCCAATTTTCTGAAACCAATCTTTTTCTGCAGCCCATAGCTTCTACTTTAATATCCTCCGACCTTGATTCTCATAAAAATTGTCTTTGGATCACTTTCCAAGTTGTAGATTGAATTAGACTCAATATTCACACTTTCAAAAAAAAGTTAGTATATTGAATGCTTAAGATTTGTAAACTTAATCACTGGAAGTTGGACACCTACATAAAAAACTTGTTTGATATTTTCAATCGCTGGTTTATGAAAACCATATTTGCCTAAATTAAAAAATTACTTCTCCATAAACAGGACACAGAAGTTTGCCTCAGGTATGAATGAAAATCTCGATTTCCTTTGCCTCCAACTGCGTTCAAAACAGGAACAAATCTCTTGGAAAAGGCTTGAGTTTTGTAAATTTTCAGAATCACAAAAGCTACTTGAAGGACCATTGAGAAAAAGGAAGGCTAAAGAATCTATGTCGAACAAGCTTATTGGAATGGCTTCGTTATATGGTGCAGTTGAAAAGTAAATCCTCATCACAAACTAACACCTGTTGCAACTGTAGGTATCACGTGCAATAGGAAATGTATTTTCGCTTTCCTTCACAATTGTTTATAACCCCTTGTAACATGTTTGAGGGAACTTTCCCTGTTCCTTTAGAATAAGAATTTTGTATGCTCTAGCAAAATTTAATATTTTGTGATCCAAAGATGCCATTAAAAGAGTATTATAGTTCACAAAACCAGAGCATGTCTTGTTGATATCTATGTTCTCAGAGATATTTGGACGCAATTCATTTGCTGGCTCCAAAACATTTCCATTTTCACATTGTGCAGAAGAAGAGATATTGAATCCAAGTGAAGTAATTTTGACTTTCGTAATCAGGCAAAAATGGACAATCACACGAAAGCCTTGCCTTAAAGTACCGGAAGAAGGGATTTTTTACAACTTTTCGAATTGACGGATGTAAAACCTCATTGTTAAGTATATGCACAGTTTATAACTGCAACAACAATCTTCCAACTAAAGAAAGCCTTTGATGTGAGCAATCATTTAATCTGTAAATAGAGTCACACCAGCCTTCAATGGCCACATCTGCTGGAATCAAAACTAGCTTTGTGCTTTCTATAATTTCCAACACAAAATAAATCTTAGTGAGAATGTTTTCAACCAGCTTGGAAAATGCGCTTTCAATTTTGACTTCCAGGTTACTTCAATTGTCAAATTGTGTGTTCTTTCTGTCTTTCAAATGTACAGAGAAACCACAATGTAATGGTCACATTAACTAGTAATGTTTTATGTTTCAACCTTCAAATTGTAGAGTGTGTCTGGATGTCACTTGAGGGAAAACATGGAAAAATAAAACTATGTTTGTCTTCATTTCACATGAAATTCCCCTGTCAAACTTGAATTCAAGTTCTGCAATTCAAAATATATGTGCTGACTTGTTATTTATGTAACCAACACACATGACTTGTTTCTCGTAAGTCTCCTTGATGCGATCTTGGTGAAAACCCACTTATTGTTCCATTTCTAAGTGATACGATCCACCCAAATGGTGGATCATAACCACAATTTCATTTGTTGTAAAGAAACCCTGGAAATTATAACAAGTTTCGGAGGGGGTTTACAGCTGTAAGCGGTTTTGCAGTAGGGGGTTCTGCAATTCATGTGGAGCTGCCACGTTGGAAAGATGGTTTTACCCAAAACAAGCTATTGCGGGCCCGCTCCCTCCGTTAAAGTTCGAAAAATGAAAGATTTCCACAATTCATTCTTAACCATCGATTCGCGATGTTAACTAATCCTCCAGGGTTGTTATTATACAGTATGTAATAATTAGTTTTATAAGTCACTGGGACACAATTGTTTTGTACTTAGATTACAATATAGAAATAAGTTATTTTATCATTAATACGAAGTTATTTCATTATGGAGTTTATTGGGGGTTGTAAAGTGTTATCAGAACCTGGTTGAGTTGTTTCTAAACTCCATGAGTTATACGTGAAGGCTCAGACGAGAAAGCTGATTTGTTTGATGAGAACGTGCTGTGGAGGAGGTGACCGAGAGATAACCGAGATATTTGTTGAATTATGTTGTGATCACCATACGTGGAGTTTCTGCCGTTGTTTGTTTCGATACATGAACCTGAAGGCAGTGAGAAGGAAAGGGTTGTTGCTTGGAATTTTCGCTGAAGAGATTTCGCTGGAAGGATATTCAGGTCACTGATATTTGGTTGTTGTTGAAATAAAAAAAGGTATGGGGCCGCGCGTTGCTCGTAGCCTGCCTGAATATGTGATTTAATCCGCGTCGAAGTTTTTTGTAAATTGAATCTCCTTTGTTGGTATGTTGGAAGCACAACATTCGGCCTATCTTTCTTATATAAAAAGGGTTTGATTTTTTGCTGCTCTGTGAAGTTGGTCAAACATGAATGGTGAATTTCTTTAATGGGGCGCAAAACAGTAAAAAAACAAAACACAGAGAAGAATAATCATTCAATTATGCCAAATTGCAATTTTCAATGGTGAATTTCTTTACTGTGGTTAAAAACAGTGAAAAAAGAAACGCAGAGAAAATTAACCATATTGAAGTTTAAAGGATGAAGAATTGTATTTAAGTTTTTTATTATAACTTTTCCTAAAGTGTTTTTAAAACAAAAAGGAATTCTCGAAGCGAAAGGAGTAAATGTGAAAGGGAATTATTCATATTTTTTTTTTTAACCATAAGGGAATTTATTCATATTTTTTTTTTACCATAAAGTTTTTCGAAAATAAATTTTTGAAGCTTTTCAAAGAAGGAAACAAGAAGATTTGAACCTAGATCTCAACTGGGTATTTTTGAAGCCTACCATCATGCTACAACAAATGCTTAATTAAATAAAAGGATAAAGGGACTTATATTTTATTTAAAGGGTACTGTTAATATTTGAAGATTTGCAAAGGACTTGAAGAATTTATTTGGCTTCAAAAACAATTATGACTTCAATAGTCTCTTTAGTTGGAGTTGTTCTGAATGGAAAGGAAATTATCAAGAGTGGTTTAGAAAGCTTAAAAGTGCCCTTGTTTATTACGATTTGTGGGAAGTTTGTCAAGGCAAGAAGGATAGTGACGGAAAATAAATTGCACTAGAGTTGCCTGATAACGAGAAGCAACATGCAATTTGGGAAACAAAAGACAAAAAGGTGTGTGTTAATAACTTCATTGGTGACATAAGAGGTAAGCCGATATATCGTTTCTTGTGGTACTGCATTCGAGACATTAAAGAAGTTGAAAAAATTGTATGATTCACACTCAGAACTCGAAATTATTTAGTTATTGTTAAAGTTATTTAATTTGGAGATGAAGGATAATGATCCTTTGAAGAGTGCTTCTGAAATAAAAGTCATTTTTCATGATATAGAAGCAATTGGAATTAAAGTAAATTTACAACTTACAACTTTTATAAAAGTTTTTCACCATGTCTATTCACACTATTTGGAATCTCTCCAAGCTAGTGAGCAGTTAAAGACTACATTTGATAAACTTGTAAACAAAATAGCTTAGAGAGAAAAGGCCTTTGGGAAGAAAGAGGCTCCACCTAACTCTAATGTAGAAACTTTGTGCCTTGCACAAAAGGATTCTCGAGGTAAGTTTGATTCTCGAGTTGATGAATGAAAATTTCTTGGATATTCTACAAGAAGTAAAGCATACAAATGCTACAATAATTGACTACGAAAGATAGTAGAAAGCATTGATGTGAAGATTGACAAGGCATCCCCATAAAAAGAAATTGAAGTATGTGAAGAAGATTCTTTCCTTGAATATTTTGAAGAAGATACAACAAAGAAAGAAAATGGTCAAAAAAATCAAAAGGAACCATCTCAGACTCCAACAAAAGTAAAATTTGTTCAAAAACACCATCCGGAAGAACAGATTATCAAAAATACAGATGATGGAATACAAACTCGAAGAAGGATGACTAATACACCAAGAAAAGATGATGTTGCCTTACTATCCATTAATGAACCAGAAAACTTTCCCAAAGCGAGTAAGGACCCTCATTGGGTGAAAGCAATGGAAGAAGAAATGTTCCAAATCGAAAAGAATGAAACATGGGAACTTGTACCTCATCCAAAAGATAAAAATATAATTGGAACCAGTGCGTGTTCAAAAACAAAATGAATGAAGATCGACAAATCCTCAGAAATGAGGCAAGGCTTGTTTGTAAGGGTTATTCACAAATAGAAGGAAATGCATTTGAAGAAACATTTTCCCCTGTAGCTCGTGTGGAAGCTATAAGAATGTTTTTGGCATTTGCTTGTTGAAAAGGATTCAAAGTTTATCAAATGGACGTGAAATCAACATTTTTAAATGGTGATCTAAAAGAAGTTTACATGGAACAATCGAAAGGGTTCAACCTAGCAGAAGGAAAAAAAATTGTATGCAAGTTGAAAAGACACTTTATTGATTAAAACAAGCTCCTCAAGCTTGGTATGCAAGACTGGATCCTTATCTACAACAGCAAGGCTTCAAAAAGGGAGTGGCAAGAAGCAATCTCTACATGAAGATGGACGAAGACAAACTGCTAGTCACTCTTCTATATGTTGATGATTTGATTTTTGTTAGCAATGATGATGGGATGAGCCATGAATTTGCTCAAAATAGGTCAAAAGAGTTCGAAATGTCAATGGTTGGTGAATTTTCTTACTTCCTTGGAATACAAGTAACTCAAACTGCAACAGGTATGTTCATATCTTAAGCAAAATACCTTAAAGACCTGCTTAAAAGGTATGGGATGGAAGAATGTGCACCTATGAGCACACTGATGACCACAGATTGAAAATTGAGCAAAGATGATGAATCCCCCTCGGTAGATGCAACTCTTTACAAGTTAATAATTGAAGCTCTCCTATACTTAACTGCTACAAGACTTGATATTATGCAAGTAGTAGGAATGGTGGGAAGATTTCAATCAACTCCTATGCAATCTCACTTGTTAGTTGTGAAGAGAATTCTCATATATTGGAAGGATAGATGATCGAAAAAGTACTAGCGGAAATGCATTCTTCATGGGAGATTGTCTAGTATCTTGGCTTAGCAAAAAACAATCTTTTATATCTCTCTCCACAATTGAAGCCGAATATATAGATGTTGCATATTGATGTACACAAATATTGTGGATGAAGGAAGCATTGAAAGATGTCAACGTAGAGTCTAATCAACCAATCACCATCTATTGTGCCAACACCAGTGCCATTGGTCTTTCAAAGAATCTGGTAATGCACTCAAAGACCAAACATATTCCAATCAATTTCCACTTTCTTTGTGAACAAGTTGTTGAATAGAATATCAAGTTGGAATATGTAAATACAAAAGAGAAAATTGCAGATATCTTCCCAAAACCCCTACCACGAGAAGCATATAAATATCTTCGCCAAAAGATGGGGGTCATTGCTCTTGCATCACATTAAGAAAACACTTTGAAAAGAGTAGAAGCACCATGACAGGGGGAGCAACTTGATAGAGGGAGTACTTGGGCACCCCATTTTCCATTGATGCCAAAGGGGAGAGATTATAACAAGGAGAGTGTTATCGTTTTGTATTTTTGAGGTTGAGGGATTAAACAAATAGAACAACATCAAAAACACTTTGGAGGCTGGGATCTAGCCATGCCAGCTTCAGAGAGGGATCTCTCTTTTTAATTTAGCTTTGTTTTTATGAAGATTTTAGACTAGTTATGACTATACTTGTTTGTTTTGTTTGAAAGGTTTGGTTGATTTGAGTGTTATAATTCCATTGGGCTATGGAGTCTATAAACTAAACTGGAATTTTGCATCAATTTTTTAGAGGAGTTCTCACAGGGAAAACTAGGTTGCACTAAGTGAATCTTTTCATAAATAAATGAATTTGTGGAATAACATAAGTGTAATGTTCAATAGAAACCAAGGAGCAATTAAGAATTCATTGATTTGACTTCAATGGAAAACATTAAAATTATCAATAGATAAAGTAGGGTACTCTAAGTAACAAATCCTATTTATCACAAATTCGGTTGATTAATTCAGAAGTTTAGAATAACAGAGAAATAAAAAACATTGTTTAAACAGATAGACAAAAGATATGCATCACCATTTAGTGCACCACATGAATTCTATGAAAGGTCCTTGTATTATTGATGCTCCAGTGCTTTGAAAATTACAATATGCAGAAGGAAATTACATTCAGAAATCAACAACTCTTAATTCAAATAATGAAGTATTTACACAAAGTCTAAACTAAAATATCTTGAAAAAATATCAAGATTTGTTACAAATATCTCCAACTGCATTACGCAAATAGAATTGAAATATAGGACATTCAAAACAAACGAATCTACTTGGCACTATCTTTGTGGATTGCTGGTAACAAAGAAGAGCAATTCGAATTTGATTGCAACTCTTTGATGAGGTGGCATCCAAATCACTATCTTTGAGCTTTTTCCTCCCGAAAGTCTGAAAAATAAGGTTTTGTAATACCTTTGTATATCTTGAACCATAATAGCTATTAGAAACTGAGAGAGGTTTTTCTAGCTTAGAATCTGAGGAACAAAAACCTCCTCTAGTTTACCAAAATTCATTTCTAATTGTCCAAAATATGCTCTGCAAAAAGGTGACTAAAACATGACAATGCACAATCAGAAAAATAAACTAAAATGATGAGTGTATCTCTCAATCCCTGATACCTGTGCGAAAAGTGAGATAGGCTTTTGTATTTTGGAATCTTATGAACCAAAACCTCTTCCAATTTCCCAAGATTCATCTATGATCATCCACAATATTCTCTGTAGAAAGGTGATTGAAACAATAAATTTCTTGAAAATATGCCTTTAAATAATTATTAGCATCTCCCAAACCATAACAACTGTTAGAAAACGAAGAGAGATTTTTGTACAAGAGGATGTTAGCAACAAAAACCTCTTTCAATATTTGAAAATGCGTTCTCAGTTGTTTGTAAACCACGTTTGAAAGTACATTGTTGTATAGGGAAAAAAATGTAGTTTTACTTGGCCATGAAACAGACGTATGACATGGAGGCAGGAGGTGACATGGAGGTGGGGGATGATGTGGAGACATGAAGTGGAAGTGAGTGGGGACAAAAGTTCAAGTGGCAGACAGTGAGTGGCGTGGGAGTGACAACGAGGTCAAAAGTTAATTAGGTAATGGACATGACCAGGTGTCGGGATAGGAGCGGAAGGGAGCACGCGGGAAGAGCTAGCGGGAAAGGTGGAGAAGGTTGGTGGATTTTGGAGGGTGTATAAGGAAGTAAGTGGTATCGGATGGGGGGGGTGCGAAATGTTGGAGAGCGAACATGTATGGATGGTGCTTGACGGGAGAAACTATTTTCAGACTATCCCCTACGGTAAAGGCGGAATGGAGAGGGGGGGCCGAAAACAAATGAGGTTCGTTGATCATGTGAGTCAGATGATCCCAAATTTTGATAGCATCGTGGTTTAACTGTATACAACAAAACAACTTTGTCCATATGCAGCTTATTACACTTTGCCTTCGGACTTACGATAAAAATGAAGTATGAAATATATGAAAACACTTTATCCATTTGTGGCCTTTCTACTTTGTTTTGTGGTGCAGACTTCAACTTGCTCTTGCCTTTAATGCATGAATTGGATTTGAGTGTATGATATATTGTTGGAAAGCTACTTCTGAGCTCTTTCTGATGAAAATACTTGCAATCTGCGCGGATTCAAACGTTTACATGCAAAAATCTCCTTGAATCTTGGTACTTGGTGTCTCTTTTGAAATAATTTGTAGGAGGAAATATTATTTACATCTCAAACATGATAAGGATCAACTATAATCAAACAATCCTCTAAAAATTATAGAACCCTTACAGAGAGGATACAGGGAAAAGAGTATATTGCCATCAATGAAAAAGGGGGAGATTGTTGAGATATCGATGTTGTCATTGATGGCTATATGGATTGAATATATATATATATATATATATATATATATATATATATATATATATATATATATATATATATATAGAATAGAAGCATTGGACCCAAGGAGAAGTCCCAAGGAGGAAATCTATCATAAGCCAAGGAAAGCCATCAGATGACATAGGGAAGTCAAGAGTAGGAGCGAAAAGCCGAGATCCAAGAGAAGTAGTCCATCGGAATCCATCGGAAGTCAAGAGCAGGAACGACAAGCCAAGGAGGAGTAGATCCAAGAGAAGCAGCCAAAGAGAAGCCATCAGAAGTCAAGACAGAAGCCAAGCCAAGAAGCAGATCCGTGAGAAGACCGCATATGCCCAAGTTTTGAAGCCATGTCACGTTGAAACCTCCAATTGTGATATGCGTTGTAGAACCGATTGCTCTTTTATAACACATTTTAATGTAATATCGCATTTGCCGCATTAGAACTTTCATATCGCAAATTTTGAAGGCATGACGTGTTAAAACCTCTGATTGCGATATCGTTGTGGACCCTATTGGTTTATCCAAAATTATTTGATCAAAATATCGCATCCATCAGAGGTCAGAGTATGATGCGAACCCAATTGGATTATCAAAACAAGTTTATTGAAATATCACATCTGCTACATCAGAGGTTAGAGGATATGCACAACATAAAAATCGCTTATATTCATGAAGTTGCGATATGCGGGAATAAAGCAGTGATGTGACATGTGGGACCTCCTGACATCTATTATAAGACAGTTTTCATTCAATGAAAATATGTCATATTTGGTCCACTATTATTAAAAGACCCTTTTCGACAACTATTGAATATATTGTCAAAGTACCACCTTGTTAGGTCCCTATAATACTAGTGATTTCTCCATTACTATTTTCGTTTTATCCCTATTGTTATTGTTGTGCACCTATTTTCCCCATATTGTTATTATTGTGCCCCATAGAAGCCCACTATTGTTATTTTTGTGACCTTATATTATTATTTTTATGTCAGCTTGATTATATTGTGACCCCTTAGACTCATATATAAAAATGAGGTTTTGTCATTTGTATCATGCAATAATTGTTCATTTTTGTAATGTAAAGAATGTTTCCCCTTGAAGAGACTGATTTTTAATTCGTTGATCTATCTTTTCTTCTATTTTGAGAGCTGGTTGAATAACATTTGGTATCAGAGGTTTGGATTCTAGGGTTTCGCTGCTTCAAACAGGTCATTGTGGCATTTTCGCTATAACTTTTTTTCTACGATATTTTAGAAGCTGAAATTAAAGCCCATTTGAGTAGAAATCTTGATGAACGTCGGGTCTGAATTTCATATTTTGTCTTGCTATATTTTAGGAGATATGATCCAAGGAAGTTAGGGTTTTTGTAGGCTCCCGAATTATATCTCAAATAGGTGACCTGGGGAAAATAGCCATAACTTTCTCTCTGAGCATCAGATTGAAATTTCGTAAAAAGTTACAGAAAGAGGACGGACCATAGTGTTCTGTGAATCAGTTTCAGGACTGAAGGTCGAAATAGTGACAAGTGGAACTTCGTAAAAGTTCGCTCTACTGAACAAGCCCATAACCAGGTCATCTTGGGAGATTTATCATAACTCTTTCTTGGAGAATTCAATCTTGATCACACTTGCGAGGTTGGAACGAGGACGCAGAGGGATACCACAAGACTGAATATCAAACCTGGGAGATCCGCAATTACAGAGATACAAGAGATTCAATATCGAGCTCCTACAAAGCCAAAAAATGTGAGTAGTTTTTTTAAAATTTTGCATAAGGTTAGTTTGAAAAATTAGTTTGAAGGAATTCAAAGGACATAGTGAAGTATCATTAGCATTAATTGATGCCTCGGACAAAGAAAAGGGAAACACCTAGTAAGCAACCTGAAAGCTCTAGCATGACTCATGAAGAAGAGGAAGAAATGCAACATGATATATCAAAATTACAAGACCAAGTGCAACACATTTCACTCTCACAAAAAGGAATAGAAGCTAAGATGGATGGTTTAAAGATGTTGAACAATCTTGTGCAAACATAATTAGGATGATTCTTCATTACATGATAACAATTTGTGAAGTGTTTATACAATTTATCTTAGCTTGATGTTTAATTGATTATTAACATGTATATGTTAGCTTCATCAAACTGCTATCAAAAACAAAAAGAGACAAGAACACAAATGTTTGGTTGTTGAGGCATTGATCTTGGTCTTGGAGGGCTATTACACAATGTTAGGTCCCTATACTACTAGTGTAACCTCTTATCATTATTAGTACAAGCCACTTATTATATTTTTGTGCCCACGTAGTCCCCATATTGTTATTTTTTGTACCCCATAGAAGCCCACTATTGTTATTATTGTGCCCTTACATTATTATTGTTATGTCGGCTCTGATTATATTATGACCCCTTAGATTCCTATATATAAAAAAATACGTATTGTCATTTGTATCATCTAAGAATTGTTCATTTGTGTAATGTAAAAGAGGTTGCCCCCTCGAAGAGGCTTATTTCTAAGGCGTGGATCTATCTTTTCTATCCTTTTGTGCGCTGGTTTCATAACATTTGGTATTAGAGCTTTGAATTCTAGGGTTTTGCTGCTCCAAATAGGTCATCTTGGAATTTCCGCTATAACTTTTTCGTACGCAGTTTCAGAAGTTAAAAAAAATTGATTTGAGACGAAATCATTCTGAACCTCGAGTCTAAATTTCAGAGCTTTTCTTGCTATATTTTTGGAGATGTGATCAGAGGAAGTTAGGGTTTTTCCAAGCTCCAAAATTCAATCTCAAACAGGTCATCGTGGAATTTTCACTATAATTTGTTTTCTACAAAGGTTCAGACTCTAAAATTGAAACCCATTTGCGCCGCAATCGTGGTGCAGATCGGCCCCAAATTTCAGATCTTGTTTCGCTATATTTTCGGAGATATAGTTCAATACATTTAGGGTTTCTGCAGGCCCCCGAATTACATCCCAAAAATTTGACCTGGGGAAAATCGTCATAACTCTCACTCGGAGCAACTGATTCAAAGTTCGTAAAAAGTGACAGAAAGAAGACAACAATATTTTGTTGGGTATCAATTTCAAAACCTAAGGTTGAAATAGTGACAAGTGGCACATCGTACAAATTCGCTCTACTGAACTAGTCTATAATTAGGTCATTGCGGGAGATTGGACATAACTCTTTCTTCGGGAATCCAATTACGATCAGACATGCGGGGTTAGAAAGAGGACTCAGAGGGTTACGACAGGATGCAATTTCAGAACTTAGAGATCTGAAAATACAAAGTTAGATTCGTTTCAAGATCGAGCTCCTAAAATCAAGAAAAGGCGATATGAGGAAGTTTGATGGAAAGGATCCAGTAAATTGGATACTACAGATGGAGCAATATTTTGATCCACATGAGGTGCAACTGTTACAAAAGGTGCGTATTGCATCTTCATATTTAGAACCAGAACAATTTTTATGGTATAAAGAGCTTTGTTCTAGTAAACCACTTGTTACGTGGTCAATTTTCACGGAGGAAATTATAGCACATTATGAGGATACAAAGAGAAACACCTTCTTTAGCCAATTGATAAATCTCAAACGAAAGTGTTCAATGGCAGAGCACATTGAGGACTTTCAAAAATTGAATTTAAAGGAAAATGATATTCCAGAGAAGTAGAGGATTGATGTCTCCATAGGGACTTTAAATGATAACATTCAACATCAGGTTCGTCTTTGGGAACTTGATTCATTGGAGAGAGCATTCAAGTTGGCAACAAAAGTGGAAAGAAAAATTATGGAAACAAGGAAGTCTAACCCTCACAACTATAAATATGGAAGTGTTGTTTCTCCTAGCCTTCCACAACCTACAAGGTTGACACCACAAAAATTGGAAGAAAAAATAGCAAAAGCACTTTGTTACAATTGTGATAAAAAATACACTAAATGTCATAAGTGTGTTAAGAAGAAATTATTTTACATAGATTATGAAGAGGAGGAAGAAAAGCATCAAGAAACATCAAAAGAAGAGGATATACACTAGGAACCAACCCTAGAGAAAGAAGAAATGAATCTGACCATACCTTGTAAAGCATTAGCAAGAATTACCACTCCTCAAAATCTCAAAATAGAAGGACATATCAAGAAGAAGAAGGTTCAAGCAGTGAAATATCAGGAAGAAAAGTATCAAGAAACATCAAAAGAAAAGGATACTCACGATAAACCAACCCCAGAGAAAGAAGAAATGAATCTGACCATATCTTGTAATGCAATGGTCGGAATTACCACTCCTCAAACTATAAAGATAGAAGGACATATCAACAAGAAAAAGGTAATAGTGTTGATTGATTTGGGTAGTACCCATAATTTTGTTCATTGTAAGAGTGTCAAGTGACAGTTGTAAGTGGAGGAACCATAAATTTATCTGGAAAGTGCCATAATATCAAGCTATCCATGGGAGAATATGTATTGAATAGCCCAATGCTTTCCATTCCAATGGGTGGTGCTGATGTTGTACTAGGAGTCCAATGGCTATTATCCTTGGGTATAATAACTTTTAATTTTCAAGAACTTTTCATGAAATTTTCTTCGGAAGGAAAGAAGTTGAATTAAAGGGTATCACTGGGAAACCAGGAAAGATAATCAACTCCAACGGAATGACAAAGCTTCTAAAGGAAGAACAACGAGACGTAATTACACAATTATGTTCGCTAATGGTTCCCATATCAAAATCATCAAAAAGTCTTGGACAATCATTCCAAGGTATTTGAGACTCCCAAAGGTCTCTCATGCATTCGTGATCATGATCATGCTATTCATTTGATTCCAGGAAGTGTTCCTCCAAACATCAGGCCTTATAGGTAGAGGTTGGTATAATTATCCAACCAAATTTGATAAACAAAGCAAGGAATGAATGGAAGAATGGCGAAGCAGGGTGGGAGCTCATTCAAAAGTTGCCAAAGATCCAAGTTCCAACAATATTGCCAAAACTTGACAAGGAAGGAAAAACCATATTGGAACTTGAAGCATTAACAAAACCGAGAAGTCGACAGCTACGAAATCAATCAATTTCAGAGCATCTCATCAAGTGGAAGGACTTACTCACTAAAGATTACACATGGAAGGATGATAATTTTATACAGAAGCATCCAGAACTACTCAAGCATTGAGGACAACACTTTTTGAAAGAGAGAGGCATGTTAGGTCCCTATACTACTAGTGTAACCCCTTATTATTATTAGAGAAACCCCCTTATTATATTTTTGTGCCCATGTAGTACCCATATTATTATTATTGTGCCCCATAGAAGCCCACTATCGTATTGTTGTGCCCTTACATTATTATTGTTATGTCAGTTCTGATTATATTATGACCCATTATTATTTGTATCATCTAAGAATTGTTCATTTGTGTAATGTAAAGGAGGTTGCCCCCTCGAAGAGGCTTATTTCTAAGGTGTTTCTCTATCTTTTCTATCTTTTTGTGAGCTAGTTTTATAACACACAACTTTGAAGACTTATACATATTTATATGAACTCATAAAGAGTTTCTACACACATGACATGACTCTGACTTTTAAATAAATCCTGAAGACATAAAGAAGAATTTTTTTACCTAAAGGCACTTCTTGTTCATGAAACCCATGTAACAAGATTACAAAAATAAATTATATCCTTTTATTACATCAAATACAAAGATCATGTCATTATGAAGACTGAACCTAGTTACACTTTCTTCATCATTCCCTCTTAACTAGGGAGGTATTCATAATGGTACTTAGTCATTCTCAATATGAATAATTTCTCATAAGAAGAATCAAAATTGCAATCCATCTGTTATAGCATCATTTCAACCAACATTGTTTCCATTTAGCAAGGTCTTGACTAACATCTTTATCTCTCACTTAGATCAGAGCACAAAATTTTGGCGAGACCAATGACTGATACACATGCATCATCATTGTCTCTCTTAGGGTCATACCCACCCGGGTGTTCTCCGAGTATGCCCTACTAGGGCTATTCTCATCTTGGGTGCCCAACCCTCGAGAATATCGGTCCTCTTGCCCACTCTTATCTTAGATGCGCTACCACATCCTCAAAAGGGCGTCGGATGCCAGATGATTACGCAATCCTCCATTCTTTCTTCCAAATCGTAGACAAGAATGTTGTGTCTAACTATCCCTCTTAACTAGGGATGAGTTCCAAGTTTCTCTTCACTCAGAAACTTGCTCGAGTTCCTTTACTCATAGGAACCTCCCTGATCTCCCTCTTAGCCAGGGACTCTATCATCAACGCTTTATAGGGTCTTCTAGTTGACTAACGATCCAAGGCTTTGATGTCATTAATTTCTTCACGTGTAGGGTTCAACAATCCATCACTTTCCTTCGTCATGTTATTCCTTCTTTCCCGGAAAGTATCCTCCTTGGCTCTACATATGTGGCTTCCTTCATAAGCTCATCTGTCTCCACTTTCCTTCAATAATGATTGTTTTCGATCACAAGGTACATAGTTGTGACATCCTTCACAATTCTCCTTACCTTGGCCCTACGCACATACCCAAACTTTCTCCAAGAGGTCAAACACCAAAAACAAATCACATATATTACCTTTTGGTGATGGCCTTTTTCTAGTGACATCTTCTTGTAGGTAACAACATCTTGCATATATATCAACATATCTCCCAACGATATTAGTTGTCAAGCGTCTTCATCTTTACAGAATTCTATCAGAGTCTTCACTTCATTCCGGGAGATTTCCTAGTCAGGTTTTCCTGATCCTCTGGATGTTGATTGCCTTCATCATGGTTGCATAATTCATGATCTCTTCCATCATTAAATCAAAGTTCTTCAATTGTAATCAACTACCTCATACTTCATATGAAGACATATTATGTTGATTTCATCTAATTTGACTTATGCCTTTCTGCATCCTTTTAGAGGAGGAGATCCTTTCCCTTTTGATCATGTTTGATCTATTTTACCTGCAACCATATATCATGATATTATAATATCAAATACAAATATAAATGCAAGCATACATACCTCATTTTCCTTCAAGCTTCTTTCAACAACCTTCTTGATTGAACAGATCTTCAATCCCTTGATTTGCTTCTCATGTCATCAGTCCTTCATCTCATGAAATCCATAAGTTGGATTTCCTGATGAAGCACTTGCTTCCTTCCCAGACTTAGGGGAAACTCCGTTGAGGTTTCTATCAGAGACTGTTCAAGATTTAGTATATCCGTTAGGTCCCTATGATACTAGTGATTACCCCATTACTATTGTAGTTGTACCCCTTATTAATATTGTTGTGCCCCTATTATCCCCATATTGTTATTACTGTGCCCCATAGAATCCTTTATTGTTAGTTTTTGTTGCGTTCTTTAATTATTATGTTAGGTTCAGCTGGGTTATATTGTGACTCCTTAGACTTTATATATAGAAAGGAGGTTTGTCATTTGAATCATCGAAGAATTTGTTTCATTTATGTAATGTAAAGGAGGTTGCCCCCTCGAAGAGGTTGAATTCTAAGGCATTGATCTATCTTTTCTATCTTTCCTTGAGCTGGTTTCATAACATTTGGTATCAAAGCTTTGGATTCTAGAGTTTCGCTGCTCCAAATAGGTTATCATGGAATTTTCGCTATAACTTTTTTCTGCGACGTTTCAGAAGCTAAAAAAAAAACCCATTTGAGAAGAAATCGTGCTAAATCTCAGGTCTGAATTTCAGAGTTGCTTGCGCTATATTTGCGGAGATATGATCTGAGGAAGTTGGTCTTCTTGTAGATTCCTGAATTTTATTCCAAACATGTCATCGTGGCATTTTCGCTAAAACTTTTTTTCCTGTGACATTTCAGAAGCTAAAATAAAAACCCAATTGAGACGAAATCACGTTGAATCTCAGATCTGAATTTCAAAGCTTTTCACACTATATTTGTGGAGATATGATCTAAGGAAGTTGGTCTTCTTGCAGACTCCTGAATTTCATTCCAAACAAGTGACCTGAGGAAAATCGTCATAACTTTCTCTTTGGGCATCTGATTGAAATTTCGTAAGAAGGTACAAAAAGAGGACGAACTGTAATTTCTTGTATATATTTTTCAGAGCCAAAGGTCGAAACAGTGAATTGTGACACGTCGTACAAGTTCACTCTACTGAACTAGTCTATAATCAGATCACTGTGGGAGATTTTGCATAACTCTTCCTTGGAGAATCCAATTTGGATCAGATTGACAGCATTAGAAAGAGGACACAGAGGGCTACTGTAGGTCATAATTTCAGAACTGGATGATCTGAAAGTACAAAGATACATCAGAGGCAATATCGAGCTCCCACAAAGTGGAAAAATGTGTGTAGATTTTTAAATTTTTGCTTAAGATTGGTTTGAAAATTTATTTTGAGGAATTCAAAGGGCATAGTAGAACATTATTATCGGTAACGGATGCCCTGAGGAAAGAAAATGCAAACACCTAGTAAGGAACCTAAAAGCCCTAGCATGACTCATGAAGAAGAGGAAGAAATGCTACATGATATATCAAAATTACAAGAACAAGTGCAACAAATGTCACGCTCACAAAAGCTAACAGAAACTAAGATAAATGGAATGGAATCTAAGATAAAGGGCGTGGAAGTTAAGATGAATGGCATGGAAGCTAAGATGGACGATTGGAAGACAGATTTGAAGACAAACATGGAAGAATTGAAGATAAATATGAATAAGTTGCTACAAGAAATGGTCACTAATGGTGAAAGGGTAGTAAAGGAAACTCATGATGAGAACAAAAGAAATGTTAATCATGATTCCATAGACCCTAATGTTGGATTGAAGACCCACCATATTCCAAAAATCGATAAGAGGAAGTTTGATGGCAAGGATCCCACAACATGGATATTACAGATGGAGCAATTTTTCGATCTCAATAATGTGTAAAACACACAAAAGGTACATATTACAACTTTATATTTGGAACCAAATCAGTTTGTATGGTATCAATGGCTTTGCTCTTGTAAACAAATTATCACTTGGGCAATTTTTAGAGAAGAATTGACAACACATTATGAGGATACAAAAACCAACACTTTTTTTAGCCAATTGATAAGTCTCAAACAAAAGGGTTCAATAATGGAGCACATTGAGGAGTTCCAAAAATTGAAGGGTAAAAAATATACCAGAGGAGCATAGGATTGATGTGTTCAAAGGGACTTTAAAGGATAATATCCAACATGATGTTCGCCTTTAGGAACTTGACTCATTAGATAAGGCATTCAGGTTAGCCAGAAAAATAGAAAGCAAAATTATGGCAACCAGGAAGCATACCACTCACAACTATAAAGGTGGAAGTGTTGTTGCCCCTAGTCTTCCACAACCTATAAGGATGACACCACAACAACTGGAAGAAAAGATAGCAAAAGGGCTTTGTTACAGTTGCGATAGCAAATACACTAAAGGTCATAAGTGTGCTGAGAAGAAATTATTCTACATAGATTGTAAAGAGGAAGAAGAAAAAGAGCAAGAAAGGTCAAAAGAAGAGGATATACTCCAGGAACAAAGCCTAGATAAAGAAGAATGAATCCAACCATATCTTGTAATGCATTGGCGGGAATTACCACTCTCAAACCCAAATCAAGATAGAAGGATAAATCAAGAAGAAAAAGGTAATAGTGTTGATTGATTTAGGAAGTACCCACAATTTTATTCATTGCAAGGTAGCAAAAGAATTGAATTGCTTCTTATATCCAACACCAGAGTGTCAAGTAATGGTTGCAAATAGAGGAACAATAAATTGCTCCGGAAAGTGCCATAACATCAAGCTATCCATGGGAGAATATGTATTGACTAGCCCAATGCTTTCCATTGCAATGGGAGGTGCTGATGTTGTACTAGGAGTCCAATGGCTACAATCCCTGGGTACAATAGCTTTTAATTTTCGAGAACTTTTCATGAAATTTTTGTGGAAGGAAAGGAAGTGGAATTAAGGGGTATTGTAGGGAAACCGGGAAAGATAATCAGCTCTAACGGTATGACAAAGCTTCTAAAAAAGGAACAAAGAGGTGTAAGTGCACAATTATGTTCGCTAGATGTTCCCATATTGGAATCATCTATTTCTCCATATCTCCAAAATGTCTTGGACAATCATTCCAAGGTATTTGAGACTCCCAAAGGTCTCCCACCTATTCGTGATCATGATCATGCTATTCATCTGATTCTAGGAAGTGTTCCTCCAAACATCAGGCCGTACAGATATCCCTATGCCAAAAGAGTGAAATTGAACGTATGGTTGCAGAAATGCTAGAGGCTGGTATAATTCAACCGAGTCAAAGTTCTTTCTCTGCTCCAGTAGTATTGGTGCACAAGAAGGATGGATCATGGCGCATGTGTCCGGGTTATAGGGAGCTCAACAAGCTCTCACTATTAAAGATAAGTTTCCCATTCCTGTCATTGATGAATTACTAGATGAATTGCATGGATCAATTACTTCACCAAATTGGATCTTCGTTCAGGATATCATCAAATCAGAATGAAGACTAAAGACATTCTGAAAACAACATTTAAAACTCATGAGGGTCATTATGAATTTTTGGTCATGCCTTTTGACCTTACCAATGCACCTTCAACATTTCAAGGGTTGATGAATTCAACTTTCAAACCACAGTTTGAAAATTGAGGTAACCTTCTTGTTCATGGAAAATTATTACCTTGCTTAATATCAATGATGATTATCCTTTCATCATTTTTCCCAGATCTTGTAATTGAGATCTTATTAAGAGTACTTCTACTATTTCATCTATTTCTTTTTTGTCTCCTTTCTTGCTACATAGAGATGAGAGGAATTTTAAGAGTCCCTTCTCATAAATTCAAAGGAGACTTGTTAGTTGATTTCTCTTCTTTTTATAAGGATTTTATCAATCGTTGTTGTTCTCTGCAAGGACTTTAGATAACTCATCTATCCTAAATATCTCCTTGCAATTATGAAGTTAATGAACCAAACTTGATTGTAAAATGAAAAGATACTTACTTGAGATGTGAAGATATAATATTCACCTTGATTATGTTGGCTGCTGATGAGGCAATGCATTGATGCTTCCTCTGACTGAGATCCTTGATAGGGAGATTGCCTTCCAACAAATTGCTGATACATATTGAATTGAAGTTGCTTACCATGAGGCATAGTGATCCATTATTTTGTACAACTTCTGTTCTGAGTATTGTTCATATGCACTCCTATATATGCCTTTGAATCAAGTTCCCTGAGATCTGAAGACTTGTTGACATCTGAAACCCTTGTTGTTGTAGACTTATCCTCTGATCTAGGGTTTGATCATGATTAGGGCTTGATTCTACAATTTTAGATCTTGCCATCTGTGAACTTGCTAGAATCTTGATTCTTGTATGTCTCTTTTCTTCCCTTTCATTGCCTACTGAACCTTCCATCTGATACCAAGTTGAAGAATCTTGGGAAAACATAATTAGGATGATTCTTCATTACATGATAACAGTTTGTGAAGTGTTTATACAATTTATCTTAGCTTGATGTTTACTTCATTATTAACATGCATATGTTAGCTTCATCAAACTTCTATCAAAAACAAAAAGAGATAAGAACGCAAATGTTTGGCTTTCTGCCAGGGCCAAAACCTCTCCCTCTTGGAGAGGAAAACCCATGCAAAATACTTGTTATAGAGATTCCATTGACAAATACCAAGACCATGACCCTTGACATAGTTAGCCTCTCCAAGACCAAGACATCTTATCCTCTTCCTAGCTGAGATCGTCATGACTACTTCACTGCTGAAGTCATCACTATTGTATCTCTGAGACCTTCATCATATTATAGATATCTCTTGTCTCTAGTGAGATCTTCATTGTGATCTTAATTCTCTCCCTTGATCAATGTGTCGAGGGATTCATTACTGCTACACCATTCTTGAATCATGATTGAACCTTAGTTGGAATCATCATCTTGTTAATTGTGAGCAGCAAAGAGTATACATTATTTCCGAGACAGTGAGACCGAGGCTATATGAAGACAATCAGGATTTTGAGGTTCTTTCATCACATACATCCATTTTCATGGAACAGGTCCACCAAGATTGTGATGCCCTAAGATCCTTACCCTCTATGTAATCCGAGACTGTGAGTGATGTTGCTACTCCTTGTTATGCCGAGAATGTGATATACATTTATACGTATGTCGAGATTAAGATAGCATGATCTCTATGAAGCTGAGACTATAATAGATACATAGTCCTCTTCGTTCATCTGAGATATACTAGCATGAGGTCCCTTCTTCATCAATCCGAGTATTGGTTCATAGATATGTCAAGAGTATTTGGCCCAATACATTGATCAGTTCTATGTCCACATTATACCTCCAAGTTCTTGTCATGATTGCACCTAATACCCTAGCTAAGGTGCAGTCATATACTAATTCAGACCTGCTTCCCCATGCGAGATCAATCATCATTGTAATGTCTGAGATGCACTACATAGAAATGTCGAGAATGTCCAGAACCCAAGCTAGTGTTGCATCTTTACACGAGATTATTCTTCTCCATTTAGTCGAGGTTATGGCTGCACCTAAACCCCAAACGAGGTGTAGTCAAACCCTAACTACGACTTTGCTCCTCCATACAAAATTTCAAAGCAATCCAAAATTTTTCTTGTGCCTTTTTCATTGACCCTTCGTGGGTATTTATAGTAGTTATACTCATATATGCAAGCCGAATTGAACTGACGTGATTGTTCTATTCAGCCTACGTTACATCCATTTAATTTAATATATATATTTTCTAACCGACTTGAAGATCCTTTGTTTTTCTTGCAGACTTCGGAAGGCTTGCTTTTGAGGCATTGATATTGGCCTTGGAGGGTTGTTATACAACTCTGAAGACTTGTACATATTTACATGAAATCATAAAGAGTTTCTACACACATGACATGGCTCTTTGACTTTTAAATAAATCCTAAAGACATCAAGAAGAAGTCTTTTACCTAGAGACACTTCTTTCTCATGAAACCCATGTAGCAAGATTACAAAAATAAATTATTTTCTTTACATCAAATACAAAGATCATGTCATTATGAAGACTGAACATAGTTACACTTTCTTCAACAAAAGAAAGGCGTGGAAACTAAGATGGATGGCATGGAAGCTAAGATAGAAGTAAAACTTAAAGGCAGCATGAAAGATTTGAAGATAGATTTGACAAAGTTACTACAGGAAATGCTTACTAATGGCAAAAAGGTAGTAAAGGAAACTCATGATGAGACTCTAATGCTGGACTGAAGACCCACTATGTTCCAAATATCGATATGAGGAAGTTTGATGGCAAGGATCCCGTAACATGAATACTATAGATGGAACAATATTTTGATTCCCATAATGTACAAAACGCACAAAAGGTACGGATTGCAACTTTATATTTGGAACCCAATCAATTTTTATGGTATCGATGGCTTTGCTCTCATAAACAAATTGTCACTTGGGTAATTTTTACAAAAGAAATGATAGCACATTATGAAGATACAAAAAACAACACTTTTTTTATCCAATTGATAAATCTCAAACAAAAGGGTTCAATGATGGAGCACATTGATGACTTCCAAAAATTAAATATAAGGGTAAAATATATTCCAGAGGAGCATAGGATTGATGTGTTCATAGGGACTTTAAAGGATAACATCCAACATGAGGTTCACCTTTGGGAACCTAATTCATTGGAGAAGGCGTTCAAGTTGGCAAGAAAAATGGAAAACAACATTTTGGCAATAAGGAAGCCTACCACTCACAACTATAGAGATGGAAGTGTTGTTGCCCCTAGCCTTCTCCAAACTACAAGGTTGACACCACAACAATTGGAAGAAAAAAAGCAAAAGGGATTTGTTACAGTTGTGATAGAAAATACACTAAAGGTCATAAGTGTGCTGAAAAGAAATTATTTTACATAGATTGTGAAGAGGAGGAAGAAAAGGAACAAGAAACATCAAAAGAAGAGGATATACACTAGGAACAAACCCTAGAGAAAGAAGAAATGAATCCAACCATATCTTGTAATGCAATGGTCGAAATGACCACTCCTCAAGCTATCAAGATAGAAGGACATATCAAGAAGAAAAAGGTAATAGTGTTGATTGATTCAGGTAGTAACCATAATTGTTTTCATTGTAATATAGCTAAGGAATTGAATTGCATCCTATATCCAGCACTAGAGTTTCAAGTGATGGTTGCAAGTGGAGGAACCATAAATTGCTCTGGAAAGTGCCATAATATCAAGCTATCCATGGGAAAATATGTATTAAATAGCCCAATGCTTTCCATTCCAATGGGTGGTGCTGATGTTGTACTAAGAGTCCAATGGCCACAATCTTTGGGTACAATTTCTTTTAATTTTCAAGAACTTTTCATGATTTTTTTTTTCTTCGGAAGGAAAGGAAGTTGAATTAAGGGGTATCGTAGGGAAACTGAGAAAGATAATCAGCTCTAATGGAATAACAAAGCTTCTAAAGAAAGAAAAATGAGGCGTAATTTCACAATTATGTTCGTTAGAGGTTCCGATATCGAAATCATCTATTTCTCCAAATCTCCAAAAATTCTTGGACAATAATTACAAGGTATTTGAGACTCTCAAAGCCCTCTCACCTATCTATCATCATGAGCTTGTTATTCATTTGATTCTAGGAAGTGTTCCTCCAAACATCAATTCTTATAGATATCCCTATGCCCAAAAGAGTGAAATTGAACGCATGGTTGCAGAAATACTAGAGGTTGGTATAATTCAACCTAGTCAAAGTTCTTTCTCTGCTCCGGTAGTATTGGTGCACAAGAAGGTTGGATCATGGTGCATGTGTCCAAATTGAGCTCAACAAGCTCACTATTAAAGATAAATTTCACATTCCTGTCATTGATGAATTATTGGATGAATTACATGGATCAATCTACTTCACCAAGTTGGATCTTCGTTCAGGATATCATCAAATCAGAATGAAGATTGAAGACATTCCAAAAACAACATTTAGAACTCATGAAGGTCATTATGAAGTTTTGGTCATGCCTTTTGGCCTTACCAATGCACCTTCTACATTTCAAGGTTTGATGAATTCCATTTCAAACCCTTCCTTAGAAATTTGTGTTAGTATTTTTTGATGATATACTAATCTACAACAAGCCTTGGAAAGATCATGTTGAACATGTTGACAAGGTGCTCAAACTATTGGAGGAGAAACAATTATATGGAAAGAGCTCCAAATGTTTCTTTGGAGTACAAGAGGTGGAATATCTGGGTCATATTTTATCTCATGAAGGTGTTAAGGTGGACCCTAACATAATTAAAGCTATTAAGGAATGGAAAATCCCCACATATGTTATGAAACCATCTCACAAAAAGATAGATGAATGCCTTAGAAATAAGCCTCTTTGAGGGGGCAACCTCCTTTACGTTACACAAATGAACAATTCTTGGATGATACAAATG
>APFE030524891.1:0-11554 GCA_000404065.3 Pinus taeda
CTCCAAAATCAATCTTTATTAAGCTTCAATACCCTGTGCACTTAGCTACAAATGTTTGCGCACTTAGCTAAAGACTTACCAAGGCCTCCTGCACACTCAGCTGCAAGAGCCTTCCCCTTTCACCTAAGTACAGAAAATAGAACCTTCCTACCTTAGCACTTGCCCAAAATAATCTCTATCTTAACTTGTCTACTTCATGCTTAGAATCATTATGAATCAACTATATATAGATTTTTCCAATACAATACCATGGCCCGCGGACCATGGATGAGTCTCAACAACTGACCTATTACTTACCCAATCAAGGGGCTAAATCCCTTTTGACCCTTATCTAGTTGCACACACTACTTCCACATTTTGCGAAAACTTTACAAGATTTGCAAAATCTTTTACAAGATTTGGTTAAACTAACCCAAAATTGTCCCTGGGAACCCTATCCCAAGACGCCTCCAAAACAAATATGGTGACTCACCCTCGAGTCACTCGGCTGGCACTTCGATCTTGTTGCAAAGGTCACTGAACTCAACCTGTAATGTTGCTGCAACAGCGGAACACTGTTCCGCGACCTGTTGCACTTCTTCTACTAGATTTTCTATCATTAGGCCTTCTACAGCTAGTTGCATCGTTCTCTATGTCTGCTACAGTGCATTCAAATTTTCCTGAAGTGCCAGAGTAAGATTATAGGCTTCCTCTCTCAAATTCATGTATGCAAAGATAAACTAAAAGAGATTTTGTATGTCCTAGAATAGCTTATAGGAAATATGCTTGTATTCAAGCAACAGAAAAACTTGTGAACTACTTCCTCGAAACTAGAACAGGTCCCCAACTGCAATTTAAGCATTTCTTCTTATGAAACAGGTCCTTATACTACTACTCCTTCTTTCTTATTCGTTTCTGCTGAAAATTCTTAGCCTTAACAACTGGAAATTTGTTTTCTAATATTGATCCTATTTCTTAAAATCTAAGTGGCTATAGTTGTTTTCTCAACACCGTCCATTCAAAACATTCTATTCTCCTTTTTCCCATAATTCAACAGTTGTTGACCCATACACCTGTTAACACCTCTTCATGATCTATTAGAGCTTTAATTAATAAGGAGTTTTCTCTATATCACCACTTTGGATTGAGTGGGGGTGTAAAATCGCCAATGCGCCTAGCCCCCAGTGCTTAGGTGGCATCTCAGGGCCAAAGCATTTGTGTGTGTTAAACCCTTTGGCTGGAAAGGCGGCTGATTCTTTGAAGTGTTGCACTATATTATAAAACTCATAAAACTATAACATGTGTTCTTGGGCCCTTTATATTATCGGATTACCGCAATCGGTGGTTTGAGAATGTCGCACTTAGTTTCATCCTCCAAAACCTACAATCGTCAATGAGTGACGTGGCCTGTCCCACATAGAAAAGGAATAGGGAGGGTCTGCACGATGTTTTATCATATAAAACCTGTGTTAAACCTTTTCCACCCCAATTTTATATTTTTACCATATAAACACATATATTCATGTTGTCGCCTGCCTTTTCCATCATCGATGAGTGATAGTCCTCCATTAACAACCCCTGCCTTTGATTCTTTTGAGCTATTTGTCACCGTAGTGCTAGCCCTCTTATCAGAGGCTTATAATCAATGATTGCAGTATGATACACAACAGTTCACCGCCTCCGATCACCGATCTCCAATACATGACATCATCAACACCACGTCACTACCATGTGTCATCCTGTGAGTGGTGACACGTGTCACCCATTTTCAGCCGCATCTCACCTTTGAAAATGTTGAATATTCCTACCACGTGTCCATCGTATAGCCATGCCATGATGACATCAGCTGCCACGTGGAATTTATCGAAACCAATCATTGACTACCATGCATCCCTTGGGAGGAGATAAAAAAGGGCTAACATGGCCTCGTTTTACATGCAATTCCTTTGTTAAGCCTTTTCGGACCTCCCTGACATTTTAACGCTAGCCATATATTTTAATTTGTAATCCTGACAGTTTCATTGCATATCGTAATTCACATATCGACGATTTTGAAACATGGTCACCCTACCATCCTTTACAAACTCCCGATTTTCAATATGTGATGGTCCCTAGACCTTACTGATTGCCGATTTCTAATATGTCGATTGCACCCTGCAGCTCTATGCTTTGATATCGCTAGAACCTCGTTGATATGTCCATGCACCTCTGAACTACGAGATGTGGGATTTTAGAACCTCTAATCGTTGATATGTGATATCGACAATCGCTAATTGATGAATTTTGCTCCAATCTCCACTATCTGCTCTTGAATTCTTCGATATGCAGGATTTGGGACTTCACATAACCTTTTTCTCTTCTTTCTGTATTTTGAAGAAGGATTTTCTTTTTTCCATAACTTTTGATGCTGGAAACCATTTGAAGATATCTATAGGTCATTGGAAATCTAATGCAGAGCTCGTCACCATGAAAACACCTGCAAGATCATATTACAGAAACTTTACAAGAAAAAATCCTTCCCAACCTTAAGCTAATTTTGGCCATAGGACATCAAGGATTGAATGGTTTCTTAGACAGGTAAAATTTAGGCTATGACACCCAATGACTCATAGGCTAAACTTCACAAGCATATTGTCAAAATAAATAACCGAACAAACAGACTATGATTGCCTATTTTATAGGGCCCTAATATTGGCTCCAATGGGGATGAAAACCTCCCTGTGAGGTGTTAAGAACAAAAATCATGCTAGTAGCCTAACCATTGGGCAATTATTTCATCATCAAAAATGAGACTAAATCTGAAAATAACAAAAACAATCATAGATATAGTAGCTACTCATCTGAAACTTAGGGCCTTCATGATGGGATTCAATTCATGATGAGAACCACCGACATTTGTAGTATTTAAGCAGAAAAAGGATATATGCAATGATGGTTTTTATTACCAACTGACCTTAAGTGAAATAATTTTTGAGAAACCTACCATTAACAAGTCCGCCTTGTATTGTTTCTCCAGTCAGATCCTCCAACAAAAATGCATGAGTTCCACGAATAGTTGCAATCCTATAAGGGAATTTCCACAAACTATCAAACTTCCCATGTTTCCCTTTCTCTTCATTCTTGGCATCCCACATTAAAAAAAAATTGTTCAGATGAAAATATTATGCGTTTACCCTCCTGTCATGAATTCTTTTGATTTTATCTTGAATCACATGTGCACTGTTGTAAACTTCTTCCCTTATTTGCTGCAAATTTATCAATTGATTGATCCTTCTCTGGGCATCATTTGGTTCTGCTTCCTCTTCCTGCAATAATTTAAGTACTGGAATTCCTAAGGAAATAGGAAAAATTGCATCTATTCCATAAACCAATTGGAAAGGTGACATTCCAATTGAATTTTTTGTACATATCCTATCATCCCATAGAGCATTTATCAAATTTTTATGCCAAGATTTCTTATTTTCTTACAGTAGTTTCTTTATGATGTTGACCAATGACTTGTTAGAAGACTCTGCTAACCCATCTCATCGGGGATAATAGGCAGTAGAATGTCCTACCACTATGTGATACTTGTTACAAAAGTCAATCATCCTTTTTTATTTAAAAGCAACATCATTATCTATAATAATTTTATGGGGACAACCAAACCTGGAGAGAATATGACTTTCAAGGAATTGCATGATTACAAAATCTGTAGCTTGTTTGGTTGGAATGGTTTCAATGCATTTGGTGAAGTAGTATCTCACTATTAGGATCCACTTGTGTTGTGCTGAAGAGCTTGGATGAATTTTTCCGATTAAATCTAAACCCCATTGCTAGAAATGCACCTCCACTGAGATACGTTTCAGAGGTAGAGGTATGAGTTTCCCCTTACCTTCAAAAATATGACATTGATGACAAGTTGAAACCTTTTATGAATGTCTATAAACAAGGTAGTACAGTAAAAACCAGCTCTCCAGATTTTCTTTGTTGTGGCTTTCCAGTATAGATGTCCTCCATAGTCACCTTGATGAAATTCTTCTATGATCTTATCTGCCTCATCCTTCCATAAACAATTTAGAAAAATACCTCGAGCATCCTTCCAATACAAACCTTGATCTAAAATGCAGAACTTAACATCCTTGAGTTTAAGAAATCTTGCCTTGGTTTTTGTCAAAGCAGGGGGAGCTTGTAAATTTTGCAAAACATACACAATGTCTGCATACCGAGAACTAAGAAAATTCTCTGATACCTGTGGATTTGCCATATCTTCTTGTTCATCAATAGAAACCACAAATTTTATGTCTAGTGCATGAAAATTTGACTCAGCCATCAATTTGGCTAGTCCTTGAGCTTTGATGAGTTTTGTAGCCTTTATCTCAATGTCATATTCCAAAATCACTGCCATCTATTTGCCCCCTTTCCCATCTAGATAAGCCCGAGTGAGGATATCCTTTACCGCTACATTTGAAACAAAATAAATTATGTGAGAATGTAAGATATACACTCTAAAGTATTTCAAGGCCTTTACTAAAGAAAAAGCTTTCTTTTCCATGATATTATACTTCAAGGAGGCATCTCTTAAATCTATATTGTTGGCTTAAGGGGGCCTAACCCAGGTTCAGAGTTGTTCATGCCAACTAAAAAAACCCTAATTGCTGACCCTTCCAGAAACAACCTACATAGCACAGGCTACAGTCTCACTCGAAGCAGTATTGGGGGGTGTTAGAACTAAGTTTTTGCATCCAGAGACAGTGTGATAAGTGATCTTAATCCTTTTTCCACTCAGATTTACCTTTGCAGATCAGTATACTTCTATGGTCTGCTACTGTAAATTTAAGAAAAATACTTCTATACTCTAAGGAAGCAACTATTCACTTTCGTGAACTAATTAAAAACCCTAGATCTGCCTTCATGCGTATCTATCCAATTCTCAGAAATCGTAATAGAATTAACCCTTAACTTCACAGAAATAGATAATTACTTTATTCATGCATAAATATTATAAATTTAATATATTCGGGCAACAATTACACATTATTTAAAAAAATATATATTATTGAGCGACAAAGCATAACATGAACATAATTAAGAATAATACTCAAAAGCCAAGTATTTCTCCAAAATCAATCTTTATTAAGCTTCAATACCCTGTGCACTTAGCTACAAATGTTTGCGCACTTAGCTACAGACTTACCAAGGCCTCCTGCACACTCAGCAGCAAGAGCCTTCCCCTTTCACCTAAGTACAGAAAATAGAACCTTCCTACCTTAGCACTTGCCCAAAATAATCTCTATCTTAACTTGTCTACTTCATGCTTAGAATCATTATGAATCAACTATATAGATTTTTTTCCAATACAATACCATGGCCCGCGGACCATGGATGAGTGTCAACAACTGACCTATTACTTACCCAAACAAGGGGCTAAATCCCTTTTGACCCTTATCTAGTTGCACACACTACTTCCACATTTTGCGAAAACTTTACAAGATTTGCAAAATCTTTTACAAAATTTGGTTAAACTAACCCAAAATTGTCCCTGGGAACCCTATCCCAAGACGCCTCCAAAACAAATATGGTGACTCACCCTCGAGTCACTCGGCTGGCGCTTCGATCTTGTTGCAAAGGTCACTGAACTCAACCTGTAATGTTGCTGCAACAGCGGAACTCTGTTCCACGACCTGTTGCACTTCTTCTACTAGATTTTCTATCATTAGGCCTTCTACAGCTAGTTGCATCATTCTCTATGTCTGCTACAGTGTATTCAAATTTTCCTGAAGTGCCAGAGTAAGATTATAGGCTTCCTCTATCCATGGTGGTATTCTGGCCTTAAGAAGGGCCTCTTTCCACTGTAATTCTTCAATATGTGACTGCAACTTCTTCCCTTCTTGCAATAGCACAAGGCGTTGGAATGGCGCCAAAGTACGTGCTATTGCTCTGACTTCATCAAAATTGTGTTGTGTCTCTTGGATGTTTGTGTTAATATTCTGCAAGTTTGGGTCCTCCTGGAGAGTTTTCCATAACTCCATGGTGTGTTCAAATATCAATTGGCAGCATGTGACTATTGCATCCAGAGTGTCCATGTTTTCCCTGATCGCTACTCTGTTTTGCTCCCGAACCTCTGGCGGAATGGTTGGCTACAACTTCAGCTGCTTCTCGAGATCTTCATATGAAAATTGAATGTAACTTTACCAATATCATCCTTCAATTTGCGGACCACAGCAACCAATTTTCATATTTTTGTTGCAGGTGTGGCATCCTCCGGGATGTTCAACTCTGGAACTGTCTTGCATGCCTACTCTATTGTTGTCTCTAGGTTATGACTTCGTGCTTGCATCTCCTCCTTTTCTTTTAGTGCATGAGATTTATCTAAGAACATCTGCTAATTATTGACCTTAAATTCACATATGACAGCCAAGGCACGCTTCTTCTGATCCTTAGCTCATCCGAAACTCCTTGATGTAGCACATGGAGGGTCTGAAGCAGCAACGTGACCAAGTTCACCTCTATATCTTTAACAATTCTTAATAAAATGTGGTCTTCCTCTGATTCTATGCAGATTGATCCTTCAGGTAAAGGTATGACTCTAAGTTCTAGAGTCTGTTCCAACTCTACTACTGTCTCACTCCCTTGCACCAATCTCGCTTTCGCCCCTCGCTTGACCAATGCTCGCTTGAATCTTGCTTGTCTGGATCTGCAACTTGCACAAATCCTTCTTGATGCTCCCTAGAATCTACATATATTGTTTCTCAAACTACTACCATGACTCTGTTGTTGTGTCTCTAACGTTTCCACCAATCTCATCGAGATCCCCTTCGGTGAGGAACATCGGGTCAATGCACGTTTGCCTATCTAATTTATGCTTATTTTATGGCCCAACAGTTGTCTCCTTTCCATGCTTCTTCAGTTTGAAGGAAGTGCTCTACCCCTCTCCATTGTCTTCTTCCTGTCCTAATAGGTTTGGCTCATCTCTATGCTTAGAAGTCGATTCTTCGACCTCCTTTATACCAGTGTGTTCCACCTCAGCACGCTCTTTTGCAATGCACTCTTTTTCCACAATGCCTTAGCAACAACTTCTTTCTTCTTCTACTTAGCCAGATCTCACGCTACCTTCTGTGTTGCCTCTTTACGTTTTTGCGCAGCGGTCAACTACGCAGCAGAGCTCTCAACAACCTTACTGGTGCTTACACCCATTTCTATGGGTTCACGCCACTCCACTGGCCATCTCCCCATGATCTCTTGTACATCTGTTTCAGATACTAAGTATGGCATCTTGTGCCATATATTCTTTGGGTCCTTCCACTCCCTGATTGATACATTGTGGAAATCATCCTTGAACTCCGTGACGGCCATCAACTACTCAAACAAGGTTGGGGACAACCTTGGCCGCTGAATGATGATTGTCCTCAGATCCATATCCATTAATATACAAAAAAAAATTCATTCTTTGATCCTCTCTGGATCCTTTGTTGCCCATAATGAAGTGAACTTCGTTGCTTCTGGTAAGTCCTTTGCCTGTAGAGGAAACGGGCTGTCCTCTGGGAATCTCCATGCGATTAATACAATTGACAATAGTAGCCACGTATAATGGAAGGGCTTGTTGTCCTCCTAAGATTACCGACAGTTCATGAGGAAATTCTTGAACAAATACTTCTCCCAGTTGTATTGAACGCCCTTCACGCACTGAGAAACCAATCATACTACAAAAATCGGAACTTCATCCACGCGACATTTCCTCATAATTTTTCCTGCAATAATTTGGGCAGCGAACTGCACCACCTGGTCCTGAATGGAGCGGATGGAGTATCCATGCAACTTGTTTACAAGACCATATTCTGCCTTCATTTTATTGGGTAGCTTCTTTTCTCCAATTTTCCCTCCAAAATCCTTGGCAGGGTCCGCCCCTTTGTAGAGCAGCTTTGTGATCTGATGAATGAGGATATCGATGATCAGGATGGGTTCCCCCAACCATAGGCACCCATCATGCACCAGCGTGATCAAATGGCATATGCACACCATGTTCATGATTCACCTGTGAAAATGCAGCACGCAGAGCATGTGAAGCAACCTAACCTACTCAACACCTCTAACCCACTTCATGGGTTCCAACCGCATAACTCCAGTTTCTTCATAGTAGATCTTCTTCATGTATTTTCTAGTGGCCAAATGAGGGAACCTCTCATGGTACACGAGATCCCAATATTCCATCTTTAGCACACGAATGCGCATTAAGACTGTGCCTTCAAATTCAACTTGTTCTGGAAACAGGGGTGTCGAGACTATAAATTTTTCAGATTGGGGGTCCTTTGTAACTTTTGCCTTCCCTTTCCATGGAGGGATATACTCCGAGATCCATGCGATAGGCTCACCCTCCTCTGCATCTAATTCCTCCATTCCTTGTAATTCTTCTTCCTCCAGGTTCACAACTTTCTTCAGCTTCTTATCCATCATTTTCTTCTGTTGAACCTCCTACTTCTTCCCCAGTGAATGTCTCACTGGCATAGGTTTCTTTTGCTTCTCTTTTGTAATTGATTACTTCGTCCTTAGAGACCTCGGTGCCATAGGCACAACAGCCTTAGTTTCCATACTTGATATCTTAGGGGTCATCGTGTTGAAGACGGAAGCTTCAAAACTCATAGCTTCAACAGGATTTGCGGCATTCATTCATTCTCATAACATTTCACGGGCTAGTGCAGATAAATTTGCAAATGAGGGTCACAACACAAGTTCTTCCTAGTCTTCGCTCTTCATATAGCAACATCAAGAGGGCTCAGACACAATTCTCATAATGCAAAGTGTTCTTCGACAGACCAACATGCTCAATTTATAGAAGGTTTTGAATTCAAATCTGATCGTTCCCTCCAATTTCTGATCATAAATGCATCTTTGGCGACAAATCTTCAAATATTTTCACCATAAATGGTGCCTACTCGCTCCTCTTAACAAAATTATTGCCATCAAATCATGAATAGTAACTCCAAAAACTACTTTTGGACCCATCTACATGGCACCATCCTCCATGGCACAGCTTATCTAACACAGCTTCACCTGTTGCACTCCTATCATCCGTTGCATAGCCTCCCTACCCTGATTTTCACCTCGTTGGGTAGCATAGTTTATAGTCTCGTAATCCTGTTGAGTCCCCATAATACTAGTGATTACCCCATTAATATTGTAGTTGTACCCCTTATTAATATTTTTTTGCCCCTATTATGCCCATATTGTTACTATTGTGCCCCATAGAAGCCCACTATTGTTATTATTGTGCCCTTACATTATTATTGTTATGTAGGTTCTGATTATGTTATGACCCCTTAGACTCCTATATATAGAAAGGAGGTCTTTTCATTTGTATCATCCAAGAATTGTTCATTTATGTAATGTAAAGGAGGTTTCCCCCTCGAAGAGGCTGAATTCTAAGGTGTTTATCTATCTTTTCTATCTTTTCTTAAGCTGGTTTCATAACATTTGGTATCAGAGCTTTGGATTCTAGGGTTTCGCTGCTCCAAACAGGTCATCGTGGCATTGTTGCTATAATGTTTTTTCTGCGATGTTTCAGAAGTGGAAAAAAAAACCCATTTGAGAATACATTGCGCTAAATCCCGGGTCCAAATTTCAGAGCATTTTGCGCTATAATTGCGGAGATATGATCTGAGGAAGTTGGTCTTTTTGCAGACTCCTGAATTACATTCCAAACAGGTGACTTCGGGAAAATCGTCATAACTTTTTCTCTGCGCATTGGATTGAAATTTCGTAAAAAGGTGCGGAAAGAGCACGGAATGTAGTTTCTTCTGTATATTTTTCAGAGCCAGAGGTCGAAACAGTGACTCGTGGAACATCGTACAAGTTCGCTCTACTGAATTAGTATATAATCAAGTCACTGTGGGAGGTTTGGCATAACTCTTCATTGGAGAATCCAATTGGGTTCAGACTGGTGGCATTGGAAAGAGGACACAGAGGGCTACCACAGGTCGCAATTTTAGAACTAGATGATTCGAATTTACAAAGATACATCAGAGGCAATATCGAGCTCCTACAAAGTGAAAAAATGTGTGTATATTTTTTAAAATGTTTGCTTAAGCTGGGTTTGAAAAATTATTTTGAAGGAATTCAAAGGGAATAGTGAAGCATTATTATCAGTAATTGATGCCTCGAAGAAAGAAAATGGAAACACCTAGTAGGTGACCTAAAAGCTCTAGCATGACTCATGAAGAAGAGAAAGAAATGCAACATGATATATCAAAATTACGAGACCAAGTGCAACAAGTGACACTTGCACAAAAAGGAACAGAATCTAAGATGGATTGTTTAAAGAAAGGTGTAGAAGCTAAGATGAATGACGTGGAAACTAAGATGAATGACGTGGAAGCTAAGATGAATGACGTGGAAGCTAAGATGGAGGATTTGAAGATAGATTTGAAAACAGACATGGAAGAATTGAAGATAAATATGAATAAGTTGCTACAAGGAAGGGTCACTAAGGGTGAAAGGGTAGTAAAGGAAACTCAAGATGAGAACAAAAGAAATGTTAATCATGATTCCATAGACTCTAATGTTGGATCGAAGACCCACCATATTCCAAAAATCGATATGAGGAAGTTTGATGGCAAGGATCCCGCAACCTGGATATTACAGATGGAGCAATTTTTCGATCTCAATAATGTGCAAAACACACAAAAGGTACGTATGGCAACTTTATATTTGGAACCAAATCAGTTTGTATGGTATCAATGGCTTTGCTCTCGTAAACAATTTATCACTTGGGCAATTTTTATGGAAGAATTGATGGCACATTATGAGGATACAAAAAGCAACACTTTTTTTAGCCAATTGATAAGTCTCAAACAAAAGGGTTCAATAATGGAGCACATTGAGGAGTTCCAAAAATTGAACATAAGGGTAAAAGATATTCCAGAGGAGCATAGGATTGATGTGTTCATAGGGTCTTTAAAGGATAATATCCAACATGATGTTCGCCTTTGGGAACCTGATTCATTAAAGAGGGCATTCAGGTTAGCAAGAAAAATGGAAAGCAAAATATGGCAACCAGGAAGCATACCACTCACAACTATAAAGACGGAAGTGTTGTTTCCCCTAGTCTTCCACAACCTATAAGGTTGACACCACAACAATTGGAAGAAAAAAGAGCAAAGGCTTTGTTACAGTTGTGATAGAAAATACACTAAAGGTCATAAGTGCACTGAGAAGAAATTATTCTACATAGATTGTGAAGAGGAAGAAGAAAATGACCAAGAAAGGTCAAAAGAAGAGGATATACTCCAAAAAAAAAACCTAGATAACGAAGAAATGAATCTGAGCATATCTTGTAATGCATTGGCGGCAATTACCACTCCTTAAACCATCAAGATAGAAGGACAAATCAAGAAGAAAAAGGTAATAGTGTTGATTGATTCAGGAAGTACCCACAATTTTATTTATTGCAAGGTAGAAAAAGAATTGAATTGCTTCCTATATCCAGCACCAGAGTGTCAAGTGATGGTTGCAAATGGAGGAACAATAAATTACTCTGGAAAGTGCCATAATATCAAGCTATCTATGGGAGAATATGTATTGACTAGCCCAATGCTTTCCA
>APFE030524896.1:0-13266 GCA_000404065.3 Pinus taeda
AAAAGATTCTGTCATAGCTATAACAGATGATACAATCTGCGATGTTGACTCTGCTACAGTTAAATGTCCAAATAAATTTCCTAACCAATCAACGGGTGTTTGAAAGTAATCAATATCAAAAGGAGTAGTAAAATGAGGAGTATGAGGATACAGATAAAGTCCAGTTCCAAAATGAAATGGAGTTCTGGTGTTTCTTCCTCAGGTTCCTCTTCTATCGAAAATGAACTAGGTGGAAGGATTTCACCATCAGGTCCGTAATATATTTCTGGTATTTGTTCTTGAGGTAAAGAAGAAGTCTCGATAGTTATGGATGTTTGAGGATGTACCGGTCGATCTTATTCAGGTATGGTGAACTTTTGATTTTTCAACTTCAAGATCAAAGTGTTCTAGTAAAAGAACAATGGGTTTAGGATGGGATTCTTGAACAACTTCTGGTTTAGAAGTAACTTTTGATTGAACTGTGATAGGTTCAAGATCAACTTCCGGTTGAGCATATTTAGGTTCAGAAGTAATTTCTTGTTGAACAACTTGGGTTACCTTTTCACTAGATTTAAATCTAGTGTCCTTAGGTAATAGTGGAGATTCCACTTCAGTAACAGATGTACCCGTAATTGTAGGAGTAACTGGAGTCACAGTACTTACCAGTATAGGTGTTTTTGGTAATTCAGATGAAGAATTAGAAATTTGTGAAGTATTGGATTTAGTCAAACAAGACTGCTTTGACTGGATAGGTGTAGCTTCGGGCAGTAAAGGCGGTTTACTCGCTGTCCTCCATGAAGGATGGGGTAAGGGTTGATTTTCCTCCATGATTTCTTATTTATTTTATTACAAAAAGAAATAAACAAAAAGGGGTAATCTAGGCAAAAGGATTACCAAGAAACTGTGAACTACATAATACCTCCCTGTGAAATGAGAAGTACGGGCAGGTAATCTCCCCGAATGATGTGTTCAGTGTATCACAATGTACAAGGCGGCCGACTCAGATACCTAAGGATGGATAGCAACCTAGTTTTTTCCTCCCATATATTCCCGAAAGTAGGTGGAGGCTCAATCCATATTAGCGTTGTTTAATGCGAAACCACACAATGAGAGCATTCCTTTATACTTTACGTATTGTAACACTGCCCTATATACCCAAAGGTATGTGGATGAGCTACGATATACTCACATACATGGAATGAGGTATCACACTCGGAAGGTATCGAAGACAAGTTAGCGACAAATGCTATGTTTTACAATGTCGGAACATGTCTCTAGCCTAGAACCTCTAAATGTTTTGAGTTAGGTGACAATGCTCCATTAGGTTAATTGGGATTAATTTTAAGTTGATCTTGATTAAGAATTTTCCTTTCAAGGTTCACCATGTGATGTCTTTGAAATTTCTAGAATGAAACTAATATGATAAGCATTCTTTTCATTCAATTTGAACAATGAAAACCTTAGCTAGTAGGGATAGAGAAATCAAATTCTTTTAATCAAAGAGCAAAGAGCACATCTAATGAAATTTCCCTAAACTATTCCTACAAGCACACTCAAACTTTTTCAATGCACAATGCAAGTTTTTCTTTTCAATTCCCTTAATGTTGAAATGAACAAAACGAAACTAATGCACATACAATCAATCAATCTTTTTGCAAGAACGAATACTTTATGATAGTTCCTTTTCGAAAGAAACGAAGACTTTTACGACACTTTATTTTCAGCAAAGATTAATCGACTATAAACTGACTTTCACAAAGAATTGATAATGATAAAGAAATCATTTAAGAAACACTAAAAAATCAAGGTCAAAGTAGGGCTTGGAAGAGAAGTACAAATTGATTTCAGAGACACAACAATCATTGATCTTTCAGTAAGAAAAAACAGAAGGAATTTTGGGAAAAATCAAGTCAAAGGTGCGATTTTTTACCTAAGGAGGATTAGCGCAGCCCTGAATGGGAGACAATGTGCTTTAAAGCACTTTCCTCAAGCTAAGGTTGCTCTGAAGTGTTCTGTGTCCTGACCAAGCCTGCGCTAGTGCGAGAGAGGCCATTCTAGGGGCTTTCAAGCACAATTTTTACCAAAAAACACTTAAAAAAGGATGAAAAAAGATCAATGGAAGCAAGTAAAGTATACTAGGGTGTATTAGGATGAAGATAAACTACCCGAAACGATGATCATTCCCAGTGAAGTCACCAATTTGTTATGTGGAATTTTGCATCTACAGATAAACACAATTTCCCTAAGTGGGTAGCTACACCTAGAACAACATATTTAAAGCACTTAACCTTTTTCTACAGGAGATAAATAAGACAAGGGGCCTACTTGTTATATTTAACTTTCCCTTTGTCTCCTTTGTATTGTTCCCATCGCTCCTTCTCGAACTTAATCTGCTCGACAAGTACCTGAAATCATAAACAGGGGACAAAAACTAATCAAAGAAAGAGATCTATCTACTATAAGAAAATGGAATCAAAATAATTTACACATATAATCATCATACATAAAGAAAAGAATATGGGAAAAGGTGTAAACAGATTTATTAAGTAGAAGGAAGAGTTACAACCATGAAGTCCGATCCAATGTCAGTCCTCCAGCTTGAGTTCCAACCAACATCACATCAAAAGCACAACACTCTGGCAGCATAACAATACTTGCTTACAATCTCAAACCTCACACCAAAAGTATCTCCTTACAAATTCTCAAAGTCCAGCCCCTGATCACTTAGATGAGTGCTCAATTTATAGGAAGATGGAGGAGGTTTGGTCATAAATGAGGGTATTGAATGGACTTCCAAACTTAGAATTAGTTTCCATGGAGGAAGGGATGAGAAGATAGGAGGTTACTTAAATCATTCCCTATCCAATTTCGACCTCATAGGAGATGATAAGTATGGGAAAATTCTAGAAGGCTCCAAAAGATAAGAATATTCCTAAAACCCTATGAGGATTTCACTCAATCTCGCCCAATGCAGGTCAAAGTGGGTCTAAGTGCTCTAAAATGCACCCTGACATGGGCCTACCTGCACTGAAGTGCACTTACCCCTGACTAAGGTTGTGCTAGTCCCTCGAGGAGGCATTTCTGGAGGGTTTCAGGCAATGAAACGTTTTAGGGAAGGAGGCATTCAAAGTGATGATTTGTATAGGGCATGTAGCAACTGAATTAGGGTTTGATGAGCCTTAATAACATTGATCTAAATGTTGGGAGTGATGTGCCCAAATGGATCTGTAACACTATATTATTGGGGGTAATTAGGGTTCCGATGTTAGGATCTTTATAATTATGTCTTAATGTAAATTTATTTAGACACAAGCTCATATGGAAATGGATTATACTTTCATGTTAGTATATGGATGGTACAAGATGCTACAAAATTCTAACCAAATGTATCTGAATTGACTAATTGACTTGCATGCTTCAATGCATATGTGATTAATGGTGAGAAAAGGAATTTGGAAGTTACTTAGTTTGAGCCAACAGATGACTAAAGGTGTTTTCCTTGCTGGGATGAACCTTCTTACAAGGTACAATATTAAAAATAACCATTCTCTTGATGTTGAAGTAGTAGTTTTTGTAAGTGTCACTGTGATAAATTTGTTAGCTAAAAAGGTAATATTGGAAATGTAATAAAAGGTATATGCAATTGAAGTGGAAACATAGTAAATATGGGGTTGGCTTGTATATTGAAGTTGAAGGGAGAATCCTCCTTTTTCCTCCTGACCTGTATCTTGATATGAAAGAGTTGGTCATTTCCTTCTCTTTTCTATGGTGAATGATGCTCATGTTCACCTTGATTTTCATTGTTTTATAAATAATATTTGTGTCTACATTTGATCTCCTCAATCTTTTTGTCTATATTTGATTTCCTCTCTTTTGGTTTCTTGAATCTATACCTAAATGATCTTATTCTTAGGATCCCTTTGCAATTCCTTGTATTCAATGTAGGACGTGCTTCCAAGTTTTTTTCTTTGGTGTTATTTTCTATGATTATAATGGTTGCAATGGTTACTTAGATCCTTGCACTGATGCATAGTGGTGAAATTTTCATTTCCTTTCCCTTTCCACCTCTTTTCTTCTTGGAAGCACATTGCTGGTTTGTTTGCTTTGAATCACATAGTTGTGCTTTCTTCTTATCTCTCTAGGTATTGTGGTTGTAGAAAAGTACACAATTATTTTCAATGGATATAAGCTTGAGGATAATCATATGCCTCTTTTAAATGAGTATGTAGACCACCCAACTTGAGGATTTCCTTTGTTCCCTTGGGACATATTACGAACTAAATGTATATTTTACCTCCTCTCCTTCTGCAACACATGGCCACAATGTTTAATTCAACGTCAAACATTTATATTCATATGATGAGGGTCATAGATTTTGTAATGAGGAGAAAATTCTCAACTACTAAGTATATGCCTGAAGAAGTAGTTATGGAGTTTCTATTATAAAGGAAAAAATATGGATTACGAGCCAAAACCCTTACAAAGTTCATATAATTCCATCAAAATTTTATTTTCCAAGGCCCAATACACATGCCAATTAACTTTTTGGCCTATTGTCCTAGTGATTCTAAACATGTTTCTACTATAAATTCTTACAAATCTACCTAATATCAATATATATTTGTACTTCATTACCAACAAAAATTAAGAGAGGAGAATCCAGAATTCAATGCCATGCATCCAAACAATTCAACCTGGGTGACCCGAAACTTGGGCCGACCTCCCTCATTTCTTACCAGCTTCATCTTTAGTCTTGTATCTCTCTAGTGAAAATTGAAGCTCGACTGTGAACATGTCCTCCATCTCCGCAATATTACAGCGCAATAACGTTATTTCCATGCTAACCTCACATTGAAGCCTGCCAAGTTTATCCTAGAACAAATCAAGTTTAGAATTGATCAACAACTGCAAAGGGAGGTGTGCCTTTTCCTCCGCTTCCTACCTCACTTGGAGACTTAGATGCATACTCCCCATCCCTATTATTACTCAATCCAAATTTGTGTTTATATCCATTGGTTCTGGGTCATGATAAGGGGAACCACCAGTAGCCATGACATGTTTTTCCTCCAACGCCACTAATTGGACGAAATAGACACAAAGATTCACGAAAATGAATGAAGTAAGAATTTCCCTTTACTAAGACCATAAAGGAATATAAATATATGACTGCCCACTTGAGAAATCCCTTCACTAAATCTAACTGTGTAACTTCTGAAAGTTTGCCCTACCTTCGTTGAATGAGTACCTAAAATTTTCAGAGAGAAGTGACTTGAAGATCTTGGTGGGAAACAACACTTTCTATGAAAACGAGATGGAAATGACTCTAACATAGAGCGAATTAAATGTTGTTGCCTCAACATTCCATTTATTTTCTTCCCAACACAATTTATGGCATGTGCCATGCAATTTGGGAGGGAGAGCGTCATCTACGTGTTATTTTGAATCGAGACGAATCCAGCTTGGGAGAGAATCGAGGTCTAATTATGAGGGATGACCACCATTCCATATTGAACCTCATTACAGTTACCATTAATTGCCTTTGCTTCTCATAATTCATACGAAATCCATGTTTTCTTCTATTTAACTGATCATAATTTAAAATATTTAATCCCATTGTATGGATTTGCATCCTTATGGAAGGGGAGAATATATTATTTGAGTTTGATTTAGTTGTAAGGATACTTGTGGTAACTATGTTCCTTGATTTGATAACATATCTATTGAGGAATTCAAGTTCCTTAGCACATGCTTGATTTCTACCTTCACAAATTGTCATAGTTGAGGAAGAATCCTCACCACAATGGAAGAGGAGGTTACTTTGGAATTACAATAAGCTTCCCAAACTCGACGTATACCTATCATTGAATTACCAAATATCATTATTTCTTGTATCTTCAGGTCAATTGCTTGATTTTGTCCTTACCATAATGTGAGAAACTCTTCTTGGATATTAGTTGTTGTTGCTAATCCCCACGTGAATTGTATCTTTGTTTATCCATTAGGGCCAAACAAAAATCATCCCTCCTGCTCTTGATGCCCTTGTATAGTATTTTCATTATTCAAATTGTATTTTTGAATGTATAAATATATTCAACACTTTAAAAAACATTTATTACTCTTAAATTATGCAATCTTAATAATTAATTATTATTTTTTTTTCAACAAAATTTTGACTAAAAAATTCAGAAAGATACAACTAAGAAAAAATAAAAATAAAAAAAAATCATAACCATATGTAACTGATAATGACTACGTCTTTTCATTCAAAATATTTTTATAACAATAGATACTTGATTCAATAGCTATTTGAATGAAATAAAAACTTTTAACCACATAAACTTTACTTCTAAATTATTTACTATTAAAAGAAAAAAACCAAAACTTTATCGTTTCACAAAAAATGATGGGACAAAAAATTCTATGTAGACACTTTGATTGTTAAAAATCTAATGCAAATGTAATATTCTATTAGAAATTATACATATGTAAAGCACAATAAACCCACTACAAACTATACTTATATATTCAAAATTACAATATAATTTTTTTTATATTCAAAATGATAATATAATTTAATTTTTTTAACTCAATTCATTATACATGGTAACATCTATACACCTCTTGTATATTTCATGATAACTTAATAACAAATAACATATTGCATCTATTTCATGATAGTTTAATAAGCATAATATATTAAACCTAATAACAGTTATGATATTACATGATACCTTAATGACACATACATGACATTGTTATAATCTTACTTAATAGTGCCTAATAGATACAACGGTAAGTGTTTAAGTTTTCTCTTAGATAATTGTGCCGAATAATGAATAAATTTAGTGGTGTCAACTGAATTTTGTTGGCTATTAATCAATAGGTCCCATTAAAATGATATAATTTTTTTTATATTTTTTAAAACGATATATAAGTGTTTACTTTAAACATTATTTAAAAAAAAAAGATAATAAACTTATAAATATATCTCTTTGAGATGTAAACGTTTTTTAGAATGAAAAGAGATTTGATTCCTTTGTGTGCTTGATAAATTAGAGTTCATGGATTTATGGTGGTTTTTAAAATAATAATGTAGAAAAGATAAACAACCATATCTAATTATATAACACATAAATAAAACACAATTTTTAATAAAAATACAAATTAAAATGGTAAATATATCAAAATCTATAATTTTTTTAGAATTTAAACAATAATTCAAACATAATTTCCATTCAAGTTAAAATATAATCTTAAGTGTTTAGGTAATTTTGAAATTAAAAAATTATAATCTTAGGTAATTTTGAAATTAAAAAATTATATATACACATAAGAATATTTGTGTATTATAAGTAATGAAACCACAGAAATATTCTCAATATTTTAATAGAAATTAATAGTAATATATGATATATAACATGATAAAAAATTAAGTTAAAAAAATTATAGAAAAAATATTTTTAAAAGAAAATAAAATACACATTAATTACTTCAATCAATTAATATAATTCAAAATTAATCACAAATTTTATATTTTCCTATACACATACGCTAAATGATTAATTTAATAACTTTCGATAAAAGATAACATTGTATTACATGCCATATAAAGAAAGTTAAATGTTTATGATAATGATGAACAATAAGTTATTGGTTATCAAACTCATGATAAAAATACGATAATCATGCAGAAAGTTTTAAGTATTAAAACTATGAATTAATAAGGAATTTAGACTTCTGTGATCCATAATATTGTTTAGAGAATCTTCGGCGAAATCACATAAGTATTCTTTTGTCGACGCGTTTCGAACCAACCAGTGTGGTTCATCGTCCTGACGATGAACCACACTGGTTGGTTCGAAACGCGTCGACAAAAGAATACTTATGTGATTTCGCCGAAGATTCTCTAAACTATGAATTAATCTTAAAAAAATTGAACTATAGTTATTAGGGGTTAACATAATTTCTATTATAATTAGTCGGGTTTTTTCCAAGAATCTTTTGAAACACCAGAGTTATTTCAAAAAGTTAGTCTTGTTTTTCCCAAGAATCTTTTGAAACACTAGAGTTACTTCAAAAAGTTGTGTTTATAGATTGAAAACATGTGGATGGACTAAAAGTAATTATCGAAAAGTATTAAAGACAACATCATAACAATATTTATTTAAAAGTATTAAAGACAACACATCATAACAATATTTATTTTATTAAGTTCTGGAACATTTAAATGTATTTTGTGGAGCGATTTTTTAAAATGATCAAGAAAGTTGATGTTTGCACATTTCCTATCAATTTTTAGGATGCATAATTTGGTTCACTTTGTTTTAAAAATTTAATGAAATAGTAAAATAAATAAAAAATTAATGCTAAAGAAAATAGCTAATGTTCCCACATTTGTTGTTTATTTTTTCCTTAATTTTGGTGGATAGAGTCAAGAAGTTCATCTAAAAGTTAAAACTCATACAATTATCAACTTCAAACTTGTTACTCTATCTGTAGAGTTCATAATACTGGAAAAATTGTTATAACTAATTCTATATGATAGAGTGAAGAGTGAGAGAGTGAAGAGATTCAGTATACCATACCTCGTGGGTTCATATTGGGGAAAATATAATGCTGAAAAAATAGCATAATATATTGGGGGATATATAGAGGGTAAAGGGGGGTGCAATTCCATACCTCGTGGGTTCATATTGGGGAAAATATAATGAGGAAAAAATAACATAATATATTGGGGGATATATAGAGGGTAAAGGGATTTTATATTGGCAGTTATAAAAAATGGAGCTCAAAGTTGATGAAAAATATAAAGGGGTATAAAAAAATGTTAAAGAAAAAATGGATACCTACAGTATCTAGTGGAAGCAAGAAGGGTTTTTTTTAATTGGGAAGGTATATTGGGTTTGTATTGGTAAGGGGTTTAAATAATGTGATTTTCAGGGTTATTTTCCAATATGTAGTCAAATTAAGGGTATTGTTTAATATGCCATGGAGGTTAGAACTTCATTTGATGAATCCCCCTTGAAAATTACTAACTTTATAAAATTGAAGAACTAGTTAACAATAACCTTTCTCACGAGATCAAATTGAAAAAACTGGTTAACAATAACCTTTCTCTCGAGGTCTTATTTGAAAACCCTTGAAGTAGCATAGCTTCTCTGTTGTAGACAAATGTCCAACGCTTGTAAGAATTAAGCTCTATTCTAAGCATATGGTGACAATTTTGTACTAGCATAATAGCAAACTCTATAAAATTTATTACGCTTAAAATATGCAATCTTAATAATAATTTTTTATTTTATTTAATTTATTTCATCAAAATTTGAAAGCAAAAATATTACAGCTAAGAAAAAAATAAATTAAATTAAAATCATAACATGTAACCGTTAATGACTACTTTTTTCCAATTCAAATATTTTTATAAAAATAATTTTATCACCATCCATATTTCTCAGAATAAAACTTTAACCATAAATTTTATTTTTAAAAAATTAATACCTAATTAAAAAAACCAAAATATTTATCATTCAAAAAATGTGAGAAAAACTTTAATCAATTCCAAGTCTCCAAATTTTAACATTATTATGTTCATTTAATAAAATAATAATAATAATAATAATAATTTATTTTTAATTATCGTTACCTAGATACTCCTAATTAGTGTTGAAGACTCTTTTTTGTGGACCCAACTTTCTAGCAAGTTGATTGTTAAAATCTATACAAATGTATATATTCTATTAAAAATATATATAATAAAACCATTAAACCCAACTCAAACATTATTTATTTATATATATATACTATATATATATAATATATATATATATATAAATTAATATATATATATAAATATTAATAGTAATATATAAATATTTAACTCACAATTCATGGTAATGATTTCATATATTTTAATAACATGAAATATAATAACACTTATCAGATATTAGCTGATACCTTAACAACACATACTTGACATTGTTTAATATTACTTAATAGTGCTTAATAGATACAATTATAAGTGTTTAAACTGCCTCTTAGATACTTGTACCTAATAATGAATAAATTTAGTGGTGCCAATTAAATTTTTGACGGCTATAAATCAATGAGACCTATCAATTGATGATATAAATTTTTTAATTTTTCTTATGATCCTTGTCTGTGCTTGAGGTACATCAAAGTTCATAGTTTTAGGCAGTTTTTAGAATAATGATGTAGAAAAGATAAATAATGATATCTATTTATATAACACATAAATAAAACACAATAATAAAACATAAATAAAACACAAATTTTAATAAAAATGCAAATTAAAATTGAAATATATCAAAATCCATATAATTTTTTTAGAATTTAAACAATATTTCAAACATAATTTCCATTAAGTCTAAAAATCTAATCTAAAATGTTTTTTGAATTTTGAAATTAATATATATAGATAGTATAAAAACAGTAAAATATATATATATATATATATTAATATATATAATATAAACATGTAAACTATTTATGTATTATTTATAATATATATAAGATTTGAAATATTTATGTATTATGTATGGCACAGAAATATATTATCAGATATTTTAATATAAATTAGTATGATATTATGAATATAATATGGAAAAGGACAATTTAAATATTTAAAAAAATAATAAAAATAATTTAAAAATAATACTTTAATTTATTTAAATATAAAATAGGTATATTACTCCTCTAACTAATTATTTAATTTATTATGTTTTTGTGTCCTTATACTTTGGTCCAGTGCAGTTAGCGAGTCAAGTTTAGTTGTTAGCCAGTCTAAGTGCCCAATCCCATATAGTCGTTGGATGATTTGCTCTTTCTATTTAACATGGAGCCTAGATCTGGTTCTTCAACTTGTCCTAACGATGAACTACACTTGGGTTCGAAACACTGACAGATACATTCTAATATGATTGAGGCCAAAAAATCTTCTAAAAAAACTTAATATAAATCACAGAAACCTAAATTCAACAAAAATAATTTTTATTTTACAAATTTAAAAAAATACATATTAATTACTTCAATCAATTAATATAATTCAAAATTAATAACCAATTTTATATTTTCCAATACATATACCATAAATAATTAATTTAATAACTTTCAATAAAAAAATAATATCTCATTACATCCCCTATATAAAAAGTTAATCTAATAACTTTCAATAAAAAATAATATCCATTACATCCCATATATAAAAAGTTAAATGTTCATGACAATGATGAATAATAAGATAATGGTTATCACAACTCTTACTTTAAATCACGCATAAAGTTTAAAGAGTTAAAAATATGAATTTAAACCTCAACAACTATAAATGTTTGAGAAAGTTTAAAGTATTAAAAATATGAATTAAACCTGAAATAAATGTGTCAAACTTGGGAAAACTCTATAAAGGTGTCCAAGACTATTGGTTCAATCTTCAAAACTTTTTGAAATATTGAGCCTATTCTCTTTATTTTTTATGCGAAGGCATATGTTTTCTATAGTTTTTAGTGGTTAGCATATATTTTATTATAATTAGTCTGGCTTTTCCGAGGGATGTTTTGAAACCCACTAGTTATTTAAAAAAAATTATTGTTTATAGATTGAAAACATGTGGATGGATTAAAAGTAATTATGAAAAGTATTAAAGAGAATATATCATAACAATAATTTAATTCTTTATTAATAATTTAAATAAATATAGAAATAGATTAAATTATTATTATTGTTAATATTAATTTTATATTAATATATAATATTTTAATTTTTAGAGATTTACTAATGAATTATTTTATACTTCTTTTTACTTAATTTAACTTATTTTAACTAAAAATAAATTATTTATTAATAATAATAATAATTATTGAATAAATAAATAAATATAATAAGACTATTGAATTAAATTTTAAAAACTAAACTGAATATGTTATATGATTTTACCTGATTTACCTTAATGGGTCCATAAAATGATAAATTAATTAATAAAATATTAATAATATTAACATATTAATTTTAAATTTTTTGCCCTGGGTCCTTAGTCAATTAAGCCATTATTAAATCCGTTGGAAATCTCTGCTCAGACTAATTTAACATGCTAGGCTGGATCTGGTTCTTCAACTTGTCTTGACCATGAAACACACTGGTTGGTTCGAAACGCGTCGACAAATGATTATTTATGTGATTTCTCCAAAAATTCTCTAAACAATGTTATGGATCACAAAAGTCTAAATTCCTTAACATCTACGTTATCAAGTTTTGAGACATTTAAATGCATTTTTTTCGGGGATTTTAGTAAAATTATCAAGAAAGTTGATGTTTCCATATTTGCTGGGAATTTTACCCGGCAAAATTTGGTTCACGTTCTTTAAGTATTTTAATGAAATGGTAAAAGAAAAAAGAGGAAAAAAAAAATTTCCCGCATTTGATGGCCATATTTTCCCTAATATTAGTTGATAATTTATGATAGAGTCAAAGAGGTTTAAGTAAAAGTTAAAACTTATACAATTATTAACTTCAAACCTGTTACTCTATGTAAAGAGTTCATAAGATTGGAAAAATTGTTATAACTTATTAACTTCAAACCTGTTACTCTATGTAAAGAGTTCATAAGATTGGAAAAATTGTTATAGCTTACTCTATCTGATAGAGTGAAAAGTGAGAGAGTGAAGAGATTGAAGTAAAAATTAAAACTCATTGAATTACTAACTTTAAACATGAACTCGTTACTCTATGTGTAAAGTTCATAAAATTGGAAAAAATGTTGAAGTATAGTGAGAAAAGAAGAAATTATTTGAAACAAGACAAGCTAATAGTAACTTTTCTCACGAGATCTTATTAGAAAACCCTTGAAGTAAAAAACTATTTGAACCAAGATAAGTTAACAGTAACTTTTCTGACGAGGTCTTATTAGAAAACCCTTGAAGTAGCTTAGCTTCTCTATTGTTGTAGAATTAAGCTCTATTTTAAGCATATGGGGACAATGTTGTACTAGGATAATAGCCAACTCTATGAAATTTATTACACTTAAATTATGCAATTTTAATGATTGATTATTTTATTTTATTTTTTAACAAAAAAAAATACAACTAAGAAAATTTAAATTAAATTAAAATCATAAGCTCTATTCTAAGCATATATGACAATGTTGTACTAAGATAATAGCTAACTTTATGAAATTTATTACACTTAATTATGCAATTTTAATGATTGATTATTTTATTTTATTTTTTAACAAAAAAAAATACAACTAAGAAAATTTAAATTAAATTAAAATCATAA